>JAODAL010017324.1:0-78085 GCA_025379985.1 Phyllomedusa bahiana
TCCCCCAATTTTCATGGGGAACAAAGCCAGCGACGGACGCAGTAGGGGGGGGAGGGGGAAATTTGGATTAGCGGCCCGCACAGGCAAGGTGGCAGAAACCCAATGGGGGGACCTCGGCAATCTTTGTTTACCAACCCCACCAAACCGCAAAGCAATGCAGGGCCCCCCATCCAACACCAGAGAAACAGCTTAAGTTTATGGTTCCCCCGACTATCTGCGTCTCAACACCAATGTTTTTTTTAGGGGTTCCGGGCCCCAAAAGACTTTTGGGGATCCAAATGGACGAATGGCCCGATGGCTCATCCCCCCATAGAGGTGTTGTCCTGCCCCGCACCAGCGTCATATCTGAAACCCGGGCCTTCCCGCACAGCTGGAGGAGTCATTTTCAGACAAACCCCATCCCGGGTTTCCACAGATAAAAGTGGATCGTTTTTACTTTCATCAAGATGAAAACGGCATGGACCTGATGATGTTTTTGGCCCCAATTCCGAGGGGGCACCATTAATTTTCCGGGGCTACTTCCATTCCTCTTTAAACAGAAATGGGCCTCTTTTAAAACTTTTTTTTAAAAAGAAAATTTTTCTGCAATTTTTTTTCTCAGTTCCCCCAAAAGTTTTATTTTGTGGTTTTTTCTGGGAGAGACTGTAAAAGAAAACCCGGTTTCATGGGCAAACCGGGATTCCATTTACCCACTTTATCCCTTAAAAAGTTTTCCCCCATTGTCAATGGGGGTTTTTAGGGGCATGTTGCTGTGGATTTAAACTATAATTATGGTCCCCTTTTGGGAAAAGAAATTTTGGGTTTAAGGTGGATTTTTTCCTCACAATTTTTTAAAAGGGGGGCCGGAAAAAGTTTACATTTTTAATTTTTTTTTGGGGCATTCTGCTTTGGGAAAAGCAAACAATACTAAAAGGTCCCCATTAAAAAAAAAATTTTGTTTTTTAACAGGCATTTGTTCTTCACATTGTCCAAGAGTTTGGGTCAAGGGTTTGTGCTTTTAATTTTTTGGGGGGATTTTTTCTTTGAAATGCAGCTATTCTACAGGTCCCATTATAAAAAAAATTTTTTTTCTAAACAGACATTTTTTTCTTTCCCAAATTTTCAAAAGTGGTCAAGGGGGGATGGGGCTGTTCCCAAAAAGGAAAAAGGAAAGGGCACTGTTAAGGGGCACATATTTTCAAAATGACCTTTTTTTTTTTTCAAAAATTTTTTAAAAATAGTATCAATCCCTGTATTGAGGGAAAAAAACCCCTTTAATTTCAATTTTAAAAAAAAAGGAAAAAAAAGGGCATGGTGGGAAATTCCCCTCCTATTTTTAAAAATTTTTTTCTAGAATTAAAGTACTAAAAAACTTGATGTACAAAATAGCTCGTAAAAAAATTCCTTGAATTGTAAAAGGGAGGACAGGGAGACTTGAACGATGTGGTTATTCAGGGGACATGGAATACACGGACAGGAACAAAGTACAGAAAAAGGGCCCCATTTCCCCCACACGTTGAGTAAAAGAGAAAAAGAACCCAAAGAAAAAGGGCCCCTGGTGTAACAGGAGCTTTAAAACACCAGTTTTTCCCAAGTGAAGCTCAATGGCCCACACTCATAGGGAGGGGCAAACCCCAGGTTTTGACTGTGTACAGTAAGGGTGGAGTTTTCACACTTCCGCTTCCCACTCTGCTTCACACGAAGTTTTCGTTGCTGGGGTCACCGGGCATTTTTAAAAAGCGTGTTTAAAAAGAACGGACGCCGCCCGGGGTTTCCCGCCCCACTGTAATCCGGCCCCCGGGTCATGCGTGGCCCGGACAGTTCTAGACAATGACCAGATCAACTAAAATGGTGGTTGAAAGGGCTCCTTTCTTCCGGCCTTTTTTTTCTGTGGGGTCAGACGGGTTTAAAGGGGGGGGCTGGTTCCAGGGCGGGATATTCAATTCAGTTCAAGTAAGATGATGGTTCAAATATTGCCTTTTGGACTTTTAATTTGTTTGGGGGGATGAGGGTTTTAAGGTCGGCGTGAAAAAGACAGGATATGAATGGGCTGTACTTTTTTTCTGTGGCTTTTATAAACCCAATGTGTTGCCTAAGTGTAGGACGTTTCCATTTGACTGTTTTTTGGATGTTAAAATTTAGCTTCTCCCCCCCTGTTTGGGTGTAAAATAAGGGGTTGTTGCTCTCCCAAAACTTAATTTTCATCGCTCATAATCGATGCTCACTATCGAAAAACCATCGATGGGCGGCCGGGCTAAGATATCGCCCATGTCGATACCAAAACCCAAACGTCACAAATAATGAATTAAGCGAAAGAGAGCAGGGTCAAACTTTCAGCACAGCCCTACCCCGCTGCTGGCATTGCCACCCTAGTCAGCACACCCTGTTGGTCTGCACTCACCTGTGGGCTCTCTTGGTAAGGGGGGTGGCGGCACACTCTGGGTGGCCATCATTGACAGAGCTGGTGCTGGGGACACATGTTGCATCATGGGATTGATTCACATCTAGGGCCCTGTTAAAGGGGAGAAAGTTAATCTTGATTAAAAAAAAAATAGGTTCTAGGTAAAATAAATATAAATGTCTTTACTAAGTCACAAATACTTAAAGCTGATCAAGATATAGAGCAGTAATTGTGGAGGAGCCGCTGATGATGCATCATGTGAACCCAGAGCCACAGATTAGGGAGGGATGGAGACAGGTTTCGGCTTGTGGCGGGTTAGAAACCCATAACTGAAGCAGCCGCTATAGGGCCGGGGAGTTAAGGAGCCCAAAAGTCTAAAAACATTGCACCCTCTTATAGGGAATAACACTGGTGGCTTTCTGCTTTCTGGCTCTACTACACAAATTCTCTGACCAAAAGGGGGGAAATGTGGCGTTACTCATTGTCTCATGAGGCTGTTTAAATTTCCCGCCTTATGGGGGGGCCCCAAATCTCATCTTTCTGGGGGGGCCACATGACTTCTGGTTACGCTCTTAATCTTCACCCTCCATGACTAACATATTCCAACAATGTTCAATGCATTAAAAAACAAAAATTCTACTTTGCATAATATTTTCAATCAAACAAATTTGGCAAAATAGAGGAGTAGATCGAATCATATATGTACACAGGTCCGACGAAGACCTGAGAGACGGATGATGGAACCGCACCGAGCAGAGATAAGGTCCAACAACACAGTTATATAGCTTGTAAGGAGACAGACGTCATCCAGTTCAGCCTATTGCCCTACGTGTTTTATCCAAAAAGGCAAAATCCTCCTGACTCCAAACTGGAAATTTAAATCAATCCTGGATCAACGACCCTTCCCCAGAAACCCGGGGCACTATAACTTGTTAATTTATAATCTAGAAATGTATCCAGACCCTTCTCCAAACCGGGGCACTAGAACTTGTTTTTTATTAATTTCTAGAAATGTATCCAGAAACCCCTTTTCCCGAACCCAGTCATTATAAAATTGTTTATTATTATATCTGAAATTATCCGCCCTTTCCAAAATCCGGCACTATAAATTTTTAAATTATTACATCTAGAAATGTATCCAGCCCTTCTCCGAACCCGGTCATATAAATTTTTAAATTATTACATCTAGAAATGTCTCCAGACCCTCTCCAAATCCGGCACTTTAACCTGTTAATTTTTACATCAAAATGTATCCAGACCCCTTTTCCAGAATCCCGGTCACTATAATTTTTCATTATTACATCTTTAAAAGTATCCAGCCCTTCTCCAGAAAACCCCGTGTCTATAATTGTTATATTATTACTCAGAAATGTTTCCCAAACCCTTTTCAAATCCCGGTCATATAATTGTTCTTTATTACATCTTTAAATGTTCCGACCCCTTCTTCCCGAATCCCGGTGTCTATCTTTTTATATTATTTCATCTAAAATGTATCCACACCCTTCTCCAAATCCTGGTCACTATAACTTTTTCATTTTTATATCTAGAAATGAAAACAACCCTTCTCCAGAATCCTGGTCACTAAAATTTGTTAATAATTACATCGAGAAATGTATCCAGACCCTTCTACTGACTCCTGTTCACTTTTACTTGTTCTATTATCACATCTAGAAATGTATCCAGACCCTTCTCCAGAATCCCATTCACTATAACTTGTTCTATTATTACATCTTGAAATGTATCCAGACCCTTCTCCAGAATCACGGTCTCTATAACTTGTTCTATTATTACATCTAGAAATGTATCCGGACCCTTCTCCAGAATCCTGGTAACTATAACTCGTTATATTATTACATCTAGAAATGTCTCCAGACCCTTCTCCAGAATCCCGGTCACTATAACTCGTTATATTATTACATCTAGAAATGTATCCAGACTCTTTTTAGTGAATTCACCATGACCCCCTCTTCTGGGAGAGACCTCCTTAGCCTCACTGCTCTTAGGGTACGTTCCCAAGGCGAGCTGCGACACATACAACCAGGGCTGTGGAGTCGGCAAGCCGGAGCCCCGACTCCTCAATTTCCCATACCTCCGACTCCCGACTCCAGACTTCCTCATACACGGCGCATGTTTATGTGATAACTTTACTGTAGTAAAATGGTAACACCCGGGCTGTTTTATCCCCTTTATGATGCAATAATCAAGCTATTTAGGTAGAACAGACACTGACAAGCAAAAGGGTAACAATGTTTTGATCTTTTGAACACTTCTGGGTGAAGTTGAAGAAAATGCTGTATTTGTATCCAAGTCCATTTTGCACCAACATTGGGAAAGTGTAGAAGAAGACCTGGGATCAGATTTTGGTCCAGATGTGCTTGAAATCTTTATCCAGGCCCAGAAGGATTCAGACAGAGCTGAAAACCAAAGGTGGGTTTACCAAATACTAACAAAATAATAAAATTAAAGGGGTTGTCTCACTAAAATTGATTCATCTCACCTCAGTCCTGATTTCTTGGTTTCATTTTGAATTCAGGGGCATGTTTACTAGCTTCCACTAGGCTGCAGTATAAGTAAGGTCTGTAACTATAGCAACCAGTGCTGGTAGCCTATCAGGAGAGACCAAACCGGTCTGTAACTATAGTGGGCCTGAGGACTGATGCAGCCCATACAAGAGGGATATTAGGAATAGGTAGGATAATGTTAAATGGACACATATTGCAAAGTGACTTGTTTTTTCAAGATCTTTAACATAAAAAGTCATCCTTGAGTGAGACAACCCCTTTAACCTGATTTTTAGGAGCAAAACTGTAACTAAGCAGATGCTAAATACTTGCAAGTCAAATTTATGTATAAGGTATGTAAGATGACTGTATATAAAATTACAGTAGCCTCATGTACAAAGCTGTAGTGGATGGAGAGATATGGAGCCTGAAAGTCACAAGTTCAAAACATTGTTACCATTTTGCTTGTCAGTGTAATATATATTTATTGGACATGACTTTAGGACACAAAAAAATTGTAAATCTGCAAAACACTGCAGGAACATTTGTGGATTTTCTAAATTTGTTCTGAGAAATAGTATCGCCTCCATCAGATCCTGCATACATGACCTCACATCTGATCTCATTGTTTCCAGGCTAGAGAACGGCCTCTCTACACTAACTTGGTTGGGGCAAAGCGGTGACCACAAGGAAAAACATCTTTAACAATGTCAGGGTATGAAGGAATTGCCTCAGCCACAGTCAGGTCTGATGAATGGTTGATCTTCTACTTCTTTGAAAACAGGTGAAAAATGTTGCTGAAATCTGTTTGCCCTGGGAGCAGAATCTTTTCCCCTGTGGCAGCGCTTTGCCTGCTCCAAGTCATCAATTACACTCCCCATGTGATGAGGCTGAAGATATGGGAGCAGCAGCACTGACCGCACCCAATGCCTCTTGCTTTTTGCATCGAACTAACTGGACCAACTTATTATATATTCTGGGAGTCGGTCCCTTTTATGACGACTTCGACTCCTGCAAAATAGGCACCGACTCCACGACTCCGACTCCACAGCCCTGCATACAATACACACCAAATACCTCTATATATCTATCTATAGTGATATATTATTACGGATACGCAGACAGACCTACACTTCTGGGGGACCACTGTCCCTGCTGTACCCCAAAAAGCCCAAACGGAAACCAACTCTTTTCCCTAAAACGGTCACCCCAAACCCTTTGCTCGCCCTTTTCCCCCTTTAGCCCCCGGTAATGTTCAACTCCCTTTTGGGGAATCCATCTTGCCAGAAGGGGGGCTGAAGAAAAAAAAAAGGGGTCTGGGACTTTGTACGCTTACAAGGGTTTATAAATTTCAAATAAAGACACAAAGTATCGAGCTCGACCCAAAGAACAATGAAACTTTTCGCGGATAATAAAAGAGTATAAAACGTCATCCAAACAGGGCGAAGGGCTTCCCGTTACCAAGAAAATTTTGACTGGGACGACTATGGGAAAAGGGCCCGGGGAAAAAAATTTAGCTCATTATATGGCAGCTAATTATGGCATGTTGACATTAAGCCCATTAGACCAATTAACGTCCTGTTACTGGAGCTAATGTTTACCAGGGCACCAACGGGTTAACGGCGGCTGGCATGAACATGGAGACGGCGCGATACCCTCCGGAGCCGAGACTGGGTGTAATGCAGAGACTCGGGGGCCACAGCAGAAAACCAGGTCTCCACGGGGCCAGGATGAACACACAGAGCACTGTTCACAGAGCACAGAGCCGCCACCGCCGCGCAAAGAGTTAAGGAAATCGCAGATTTGGAAAATTACACATAAAGTAAACAAAACACAGCTGCTCGAAACTCGTCTGTACAAACAGGGGGCGCAGAGGTCCCGTGCAACGGAAAGGCGTGATGGTATGTACAACAAATAGATGTCACTGCGCTGACCCACGGGCCCCGGGAGATGGGGGGGAGCCCGCACGCACTTTCTGACCGCCCCCGGGGGGGGCCCAAAATCCTTGTAAAATTCCCGCGGCATGGGTTTGTTTTGGCACAAATACAAAATTTTTGCAGGGAAAAGATCACAAAGGGGTCACCCCGAAATTTTTATTTGGGGCTCCCCCAACCCGGGCCTGACGGCCAAGCCCCCCAAGAAACTCACCAAATTTTTGATAGGGGGGAGGGCCCAGAGGCTTTAAGGGTGATATAAACCCGGCTCCGAAACCCCCAATAGGGGAACTCCCCTGCCCACTTTCCTTTCAGCAATCCAAACCCCATTTTTTACACTAAAAAGCAGTGGGCGCCGAAATACTAAAAGATTCAAAACAAAACTGTATCTCTCTGGGAACAAGGTTTCCCCGGTCAATGAGAGGGCACAAAGCACCGTCATGTTGACATTCGGTTTTTAAAGGGGGCCCCACCACCAAAAACGATTTCAATTTTAGGGCCCCCTCACAAGGGCTAAAAGGTCAAGTCCCCATCCCCTAAGTCCACACCCCCTCAGGGAATAAGCCCCCAAAAGTGCAGCTCCGAAATTTGGGGAAACGGGTCCCCCTTAAAAATACTCTCCATTCTGTTTTTATGGGAAATTCCAGTACAGGGGAGCGCTGTGTTGCCTTCCCCAATCCCTGAAAAAAGGGGGAAAACCCCCCCTTTAAAACCCAAAAAAAAAGGGGTTTTGGGAACCCCAAAAAATAAAACGCTTTCCCCTTTTAAATGGGAAAGGGGGGAAACCCCCCATAGAACAGAAGGGGGAAAGGTTTTATGGGGGCCCCCCCAAGGGGCCCCCGACGAAAAAAACCCCCCCCCATTCCCTGGGCAAGGCCACCCTTTTAAATTTTGGGGAAGGTGTTGGGTCCAAGGGGATTTAACCTGCACTTCTAGACTTAGGTTTCCCCATCCAGGGATATACCCTCGAAGTCTATGGTGGGAGCTCCCCTTTATCCCCACAATAGATGTGCATTAAAAACACATTTAAAAGTTTCCCATTAATTTAAAAAAAAAAACAAAACAAAACAATACTTCCCTTCTGGTCCTCCCCTGCTGCTGCTCAGGGGCTCACAGCTCCTCCTGACTTCCATTTCCCCACCTGACAAAAGAGGAGAGGCCGCCGGTCCCCTTCATACACAAAGGGGGCGCGGGGCTCTTCAATGGTTTGGGAAAGAGAACCTGAAATCAAGAGAAGCAATTTTTGGGAACTCCAGAGCCCAGGGGAGGACCAAAAGGGGGTTGTTTTTTTGGGGCCAAACCCCGAAAACCCCAATGGTTTTTTTTTTAATAGAAACCCTTTTATAGGTATGAACAATGCGGTCATAAACAGAAACCAAAAATTTTGCAAAGGGACAGAAAGCCACAATTCCTTTAAAAAAAAGGGGTTTGGCTCACTACAAAGGGGGGCTTGCGTTTTTTTTTTTTGTTAAAGACTTCAAAAACAAAACCCCTTTGCAATATGTGTCCTTAAAAAGGTCCTACCTATTTAGGGTAAACCCCTCTTTTTTGGCTGCATCAGCCTCATTTGGGAAAAAGCAAAAGACCTTTCCCATCTTCCTAATAGGCTCCAGCACTTGGGGGCTATTCAAAAGACCTGAAACCCACTGTAAACCCAGTAGAAGCCCGGAAACACTCCCGGAATTCAAAATGAAAACCCAAAAAAAAAAGGGCTGGGGGGAGATGAAAACATGTATGAGACAACCCCTGTAAGTTTTCCTTTAAGCCCCCCCAAAAAAAAAAATATAAAAAGGGGGCTAAAAATTTTCTTTTAAAGGGGGCCCCCAAACCTCTGGGCCCCTTTAAAACCCGCTCCCCGGCCCATAACGGGGGCCAAAGACTGGTTTCAAAGATGGGGTTTGTTTTTCCCCGGTTTCCCCAAAAAGAAAAACTAGGGCTAATTCCCAAATCCCTTTGGTTTTTCCCCAAAAATGAAGTCAACTACGGGCCAAAACCCTGTGGGGCCCCCCCCCAAGACCACAGTGGATAAAGGGTTAATGCTGCGCTCCCTCCTCTATAAATACATTGGCCCCAAAATAAAGATCAGCAAAAGAGATTTAATGCCCTTCCCGAAAAAAAAAATAGAAAGGAGGGGCCGGGGGGCGCCCCCCCCCCCCCCCCCCCCAGGGGAAATCTTTGGGAATCAGCGCAGATTGTTTTGCAACACGTCGGAGGCCGTCACCAAGCCAAAGGGTTTTGGGAAAGGGGTTTGTTTTACTGGGGGCAAAAACAAAGGCAACCGGGGGGGGCTGGCGCTCCCCCACAATCCGGGGCCGAAAAAATCAAACCCCAAAATTTCGAAAGAAGACGCAGCCCGGCTGGAGCAAGTGATTTCTAATCAAGAGAGAAAAGAAATATTGGCTCAGGGATTACCATAAATTTCAGGCCATGGGGGAATTTTTTACTTCAAAGGGCTCAAGGGGGAGAGAAAAATCCGAATATTCATTTCGGGGGCCCCCAGAAAAAGCTGACGAGCCCCGCCATTTCCAAACCCCCAAAACCCCCCCACCAAAAAAGCCCGCCTTTATAATACACACAAGGTTTTGAAAAAAACAGACAACAAAACACCATAGTATAAAAACAACAGACAAAAAATAAACATAGTAACCCCATTTTGGTTCCTACCAAAAACACATAGTATACACATACAGACAAATAAACCCTTATACACAATTAAAAACAATATATATACAATTTTACCATAAAGCCAAATAACACATGTATACCCAAAAAACAATATAACCCTTTTAAAAAACATAAAAATATACAAATAAAACCCCATACAACCAATAAACACATAAAAAACCCTTCAGAAACCAAAAACACATAGTAAAACACATACTGACAATATATTTTAAAAATAGTAAAACACATAATAAACATAACAAATAATAACACATAAAACATAATAACAATATAACACATACAAAAAATAAAATATAATTTTTATAAATAAGGAAAAATACAAAACATGTATAAAAACAAATATAAAAACAAATTAAAAAACCCCTACAGAAACAAAACCCCCCATAGTAAAAACATACAGACAAATAAAACACATAATATAAAAAAACAAAAAACCATAGCCAAAATACAGACAAATAAAGCACCCCTAATATACACAAACAGACAATTTAAAAACACTTATACAAAATTTACACCCTACAGACAAAATACACACATATAACCAGACAGAAAAAAAACACATATATCACAAAGACAATATTTAAAAACCATAAAACACAACCCATTACACACATAAAATACAAAAATTTTAAACAAAATTTTAAAACCCTATTGAATTTCACATACAGACAAATATAACAAAATAACCATAAGACAATAACACAATATACAAAAAGACCAAAAATATATAACATAAATACCCCAAAACCCAAAAAAAAAAACAAATTAAAAACACCCTACAGACAATAACACCCTAATATACAATAAGACAATATAAACCCTTTGTAAAACATACAGACAACCAAAACACCTAGTAACACTAAGTTAAACTGTGAAAAATTTCAAAATAAAACCCAATAAATAACACAACAACAACAAACAAAATAATAAAACAGAAAAAAATATAGGAAAATAAAAATTCACATACAGACAAATAACCCCACATTTTATCTAAAACAGACAATATTAAAATTAAAAACACATACAACAATAAAACAAGTAATTCACAACGACAAAATACCCAATTTGAAACACATAAAAAAACCAAAACACAATAAATACACATTTCAGACAAATATATACATAGAAAAAACATACAGATAAAAAAAACAACACATAAAAACACCCTTTCAAAAATAATACCCCTATAAAAACATAATATACCATAAGACAAAATAAAACCATTATACACATAAACAAATATCATAAAAACCTTTCAGACAAAAATAAAACATAGTAAACACCTACAGACCCTTTAAACAAAATATAACAACAGACAATTTTATAAAACAAAGTAAACCACATACAGACAATAAAATATTTTCCCCAACAGACAATATAAACATAGTATCCCCAAAAGACTCATAAACAAATATAACATACAACAATAATAGACACAATATACAAATATAGACTTAACACATAAAACACATACGATATAAAACCCCACCGCCATTTATTGGGTACACCATGTATAAGGGGTTGGGACCCCCTTATGCCTTCAGAACTGCCCAATTTTTTCGGGGCATAGATTCCCAAGGTGTTCAAAGATGCTTTTGGTACCAAGGGGCCCAAAAGTGCCAAGAAAATACCCCCACACCATGACACCACCCCCACCACCTGAACCTTTTATACAAGGCAGGAGGACCATGCTTTTTTTGTTGACGCCAAATCTGCCCCTACCATCCAAAATGTCGCAGCAAAATCGAGATCATAACCGGGCAACTTTTTTCCAATCTTTTACTGTCCAATTTCGATGAGTTTGGGAAAATTGGGGAGCCCAGTTTCCCTGTTCTTAGCTGAAAGGAGTGGCACCCGGTGGTTTTCTGCGTAGCCCATCTGCCTCAAAGTTGGCCGTACTGTCTTCAGAGATGCTTTTGGGCCCCTACCTTTTTGTAACGGGGCTATTTTGATCACGTTCCTTTTTTCTATCCTCGAACCATTCCCCATTTCCTTTGACCTCTGGCATCAAAAAGGGCATTTCCCGCCCACAGGACTGCCGCTCATATGTTTTTTTTTTTTTCGGACCATTCTCTGTAACCAGAGATGGTTGGCTGAAATCCCAGGAGATCAGCAGTTTCTGAAAACCACACCAGCCCTTCTGGCCCCCAACAACCATGCCACGTAAAGAAACTCAAATCCCCTTTTTCCTTCCCATACTGATGCCGTTTGAACTGCAGGAGATTGTCTTGACCATGTCTACATGCCTAAATGCACGAGTGCCGCCATGTGATTGGCCTGAATAGAAATTAAGTGTTAACGAGCAGTTGGACAGGTGTACCTAATAAAGTGGCCGGTGAGTGTATATACACACTATACACATAGTATACACATACAGACAACATACACACATAGTATACACATACAGACAACATACACACATAGTATACACATACAGACAATATATACATAGTATACACATACAGACAACATACACACATAGTATACACATACAGACAATATACACACACATAATATCCCAAATTTTAGGCATATATTATAGATATAAATTTATTATAATATATATATACACACATACAGACTATATATACATAGTAAAACCATATAGACAATAATACACACAGTATATACATATAGACTATATATACACATAGTATACACATATAAACTATATATACACACACAGTAGACACATATAGACAATATATACACATAATATACACACAGACTATATACACATAGTATACAGATATAGACAACATATACACAGACAATATATACACACAAATAACATACACATACAGACAATATATACACATAGTATAACCATATAGACAATATACACAAATATACATATATAGACTATATATACACTAAGGGGGACATGTGTGAACGGAACTGCGGCAGAAGTCTGGCGTATTTTCAGCCCGAAATCAGGCGCAGCCCTGTTCGCATTCGCCCAAAGCCTCCCGTACACCATTATCAGGCACATTACAGAGCACAAGAGGCACTTTCAAAAGCGTCCGATTTTGGGGGCGTGCGGGAGGCGGGGCGCACTAGAACCGTACGAAGCTATAAATTTATTCCAGGCCATTACTGCTGGAACAGGTAATGGAACAAGTGGTTTACCTGAGCCAGAAATGTCGTCCTGGCGCTACAATTCGCCTGATTTATTACCCGCAGTCGAGCAGGTTCATAAATCAGGCGCATTCTATGCTATTATAAAGCGCATGAAATTTGGCGTTTAAATGCCAAATTTCATACAAGCCGACCTTAATATACACATATAGAAAAAATACACACTGTACACAGACTAAAGGTCCCCCCTGCTCAAGAAGGCGCATGTGCAGGCCCACCTGAAGTCTGCCAATGTACACCAGGAGGATTCTGGGAGTGATTGGGAGAAGGTGCTGAGGTCAGATGAGACAAACATTGGCATTAACCCAACTCGCCGTGTTTGGAGGAAGAGAAATGCTGCCTATGACCCAAAGACACCGACCCCATTGTCAGGCATGGAGGGGGAGACATTATGTTTTGGGGGTGTTTCTCTGCTAAGGGCACAGCACTACTTCACCGCATCAATGGGAAAATGGAGCCATGTACCCTAAAATCCTGAGTGACAACCTCCTTCCCTCCACCAGGACATTAAAAATGGGTGGTGGCTGTGCCGTCCAGCAAGACAATGACCCAAAACATACAGCCAAGGCAACAAAGGAGTGTCTCAAAAAGAAGCACATTAAGATCATGGAGTGGCCTAGCCAGTCTCCAGACTTTAATCCCATAGAAAACCTATCGAGGGAGTTGAAGCTACGAGTTGCCAAGCGACAGCCTCAAAATCTTCATGATTTAGAGATGATCTGCAAAGAGGAGTGGACCAGAATTCCTCCTGACATGTTTGCAAACCTCATAATCAACTACAAAAAATGTCTGACTGCTGTGCTTGCTAAAAAGGGTTTTGCCATCGAGTATTAAGTCTTATTTGCCAGAGGGATCAAATACTTATTTCTCTCAGCAAAATGCAAATCAATTTATAGAATTTATACAATGCGATTTTCGGGATTTTATTTTGGATATCTATCACTAAATGTTAAAATTACATTATCATAAAAAGTCCAGCAAGATATCACTAACGCTTTTCGAACCATTCGGTTTTAGATACAGATAACTTGGAACCCGTAAGAACTATCTTGCAGGACTCTTCATATTACAATTATATTGTTGGTTTTTTTTGTTTTTTTTTTATAAAATTGCATTAATTTTTTTTATATTCTGGATGGTGCCAATATCTCTTTTTGTACATTATCTTTTTTTGTACATTAAAGTCTTTCCTTATGATTCATGGATGGTAGCAATGTCCTATGCTTCTTCTAAATTGGTAATTTACGTTTTTTTCAAATTGCAAAACTTGTTTAAAAAAAAAAAAAAAAATGAAAAAAACAACCACAAAAACACTTCAGAGAAAATCATCCCTCTAACAATTGTGTGTCCCAATACAGCCTTTTTTTTTTGCAAAAATCAAATTGAAAACTGCAGAAAAAACCTCATAAAACAAGAAAACACACGAGTAGTTTTTGGCACTTTTTTTCAGCCCCAAAACCTCCGTGCAAAATATAACCTATGGGCAAAAAAGTGAGTTTTAGACCTAAACAGGTTCATACATTTTGTCCATAAAGTTTAAAAATAGTTACCCCTCAATTAGATAAAAAATAAAATAAATAATAAAATACAAACAAATATTTAATCTAAAATAAATGATTGTGCGTACATTGCACAGAAAATAAACCCTCAGAACCTGCACATCATACGCATCGACCCCACCGCAGAAACCTGTAGAATTTAATTTAAGAGGTTATTTCGAATATTTGCAATGCAAAAAAGAAATAACACGGTAATTTTATATTTTTTCCCAAACAACAGCAAAAAAAAAATGAAAATAAAAAAGTGACAACTTCTCCCGCATAAAACCAGGCCGCACGCAGCTGCGTCACTAAAAAAAAATGTATGCCCGCTGACATCCCGGAGGCAGAAACGGAAAAACTGAGCCGGTAATTGGGGCCTTTTTTTTTTCAGGTCCGGTGCATAAGGGGTTAAAAAGAAAACCTGTGCGCAGTAATGCAGCGTGTGAACCCGGCCTTATCCGACCGCCTCAACACATCACATACGTCTGATCAATGACAACGCCAGCAAGGTGAACGGTCACTACGATGGCAGCAACCAGAGGTGAAAGCCGTATCCTCCGTAGAGACATTACAGCTTGATGTTACGATTCCAAAACGCTGGCGAGCCGGCACCAATCCAAATAAGATGGAAACTTTATTGATTCTTTACATTAGGTCAGTAAAAAAAAAAAAAGGCCGACGCGTTTCGGGTTTGCAGCTCCCTTAAAGGGGTTGTCTCACTACAGGGATCGCTGCTGCTTTTTATGTTAAAGATCTTGCAAAAAACAAGTCACTTTGCATATGTATCCATTAACAGTGTCCTACCTATTCCTAGATATCCCCTCTTGTATGGGCTGCATCAGCTCCTCAGGTCACTATAGCTACAGACCTGTGTGATCTCTCCTGATAGGCTGCCGGCACTGGTTGCTATGGCTACAGACTTGTTCAATCTCTCCTGATGGGCTGCCAGCACTGGTCACTATAGCTACAGACCTGTTCGATCTCTCCTGATAGGCTGCTAGTACTGGTCACTATAGCTACAGACCTGTTCTATTTTTCATGATAGGCTGCCGGCACTGGTTGCTATAGCTACAGACCTGTTCAATATCTCCTGATAGGCTGCCAGCACTGGTTGCTATAGCTACAGACCAGTTTGATCTCTCCTGATAGGCTGCCAGCACTGGTTGCTATAGCTACAGACCTGTTTGCTCTCTCCTGATAGGCTGCCAGCACTGGTTGCTATAGCTACAGACCTGTTTGATCTCTCCTGATAGACTGCCAGTGCTGGTTGCTATAGCTACAGACCTGGCTCCTACTGCAGCCTAGTAGAAGCCAGTAAACAAACCCCTGAATTCAAAGTGAAACCAAGAGAACAGGACTGAGGTGAGAAGAATCAATGTAGTGAGACAACCCCTTTAATTTCTTTCTCGCTTCCTCATCAGTTTTAGGTTTGCAGTCGTCTCCAGTGAGGACCTCGTTGTTTGCTATGTTCCCATCGTCACCCCCCTCCCCCCGGAGACGTTCTCCCTGTCCTGACCTGCTTTCCCCTTCAGGTGGCAGTCTTTCTCTGTGAAATATCGACCTATAAGTTTGTTAGGTAATCAGTCTAAAATTTCTATTGCCAATTTTCTTTCACCCTCCTCATATTGTTCGGCTCTGATCTCCAAACCAGGGGGTTCCGCTCAGTCAGTGAGAGGGATGAGGGGGTTGTGGTTGTCAGGGGCGTCTGGTTTGGGATATGTACAAACATCTGGTTAAAAAATTTTTGTCACACAATTATGACGTTCAATAGCGAGAAAATACGGGATAAACAGGGACGCCTTAAAATTTAGGCTCAGGTTTACTGTGCGCTCCAGGCCGGATACATTAACCCCTTCACATCGCTGCTATTGCCGGAATTTTTTTTGCTTTAGTTTTTTCCTCCTAGCCTTCTGAGAGCACAAATTTAAAAAAAATACATAAATTTCTGTCTGCATAGCAATATAGAGGACAAGATGTACTTGTTAATAGTGTCATAGAAAATACCTGGAAACTGAAAAAAACTGAAACAAATTATAAAATGTAAGTAAAAAAAAAACACAATTGCGGCATTTTTTTCATGGGTTTCGTTCTTTTAGGGAGTCCAGTGTTCTGGATATACGGCCCGTTCTCTGTATTCTGCAGGTCGATGCGATTCCGGTGATACGAAATTTGTAAAGTTTTTGTTATGTTTTAGTAACAAAACTTTTTATGTTTTTTTTTACATTTTCACTGCAAAAAAACCCCAAAACTGGGGGTTTTCAGACAAAGACCGGAGGGGGGGGGGTCTCATTGTTTTGGCGGGATGAACTGTACTTTTTATGGATACCAGTCTGGGATACTGGTCACTTTATGATCACTTCTGGGGACGTGAAATCACCCCTTTAAAAAGCACTTTTTTTTGGTGTTGAGAATTTTTTCTTTTAGACGGTATTCCACAAACGGGAAAATGATGATTTTAACAGATTGGACGTTAATAAACGCGGCAAAATCAATTATGTGTCGCCTTCTCTTTATGCATCTATAGTTTTTAAGTGACAAAAGGGAGTGTTTTGAACTTTTAAGGGCCGTTCACACGGCTTATTTCGGGCACGGATTCCAGCCGTATTTGCGCCGCAATACAGCTGGAATCCGTCCCAGCCATTACGGTAATCCACAGTTCTCATAGAGAACTATGGATTCCGTCTCTCCTCCCCACTCGGCGAATCCGCCGGGCGAGGAGAAAGTGACATGTTCATTATCCCGGAGGAATACGCGCCGTGGATAATGAAAGTCTATGGGGGCCGGCGGGCAGCGCCCCTCGCCCCGCCCTTTATTCAAGCAGTAAATGCGGGCGGAATCCGTCTCGCAATTACGGCTTGAAGAAGCTGTGTGAACCGGCCCTTAGGGCGACAGGTCCCATTAGGGCTACTCCATTTTTTTTGGTGTATTTTGCACCAAAAAAAATGTTGACCCCGTATTCACTATATAAATGAACTGTCGTACACCAAAAGTAGGCGCATCAAATATGCCAGCAGTGATATGCTGTGCGCCTTTTTTTTTTGCTATACGCCTAAATTAGTCTTACATATGCATTAAATCTGCTATACAAGGCACTATACGCCAGATTTTTGGCAGATTTATTAATTCAGGTGCATTATACACTCATTTAATGCACCTTAAAACTGGCGTGATCGCCCTTAATAGTTATCCTTTGTTTAAACACTTTGGACGACATGTCTGAGAACAGAGGCGCCGCCAGTTTTAAGGTGCATTAAATGAGTGTATAATGCACCTGAATTAATAAATCTGCCAAAAATCTGGCGTATAGTGCCTTGTATAGCAGATTTAATGCATGTGTAAGACTAATTTTAGGCGTATACCAAAAAAAAAGGTGCACAGCATATCACTGCTGGCATATCTGATGTGCCTACTTTAGGCATATTCAACTGTCATGCCTGGCATAAAATGTGCCTAGTTTTGGTGTACAAAATACAATAAAAAAAATGGAGTAGCCCTAATGGGACATGTCGCCCTTTTTTACGTCTCTGACGCGGCCGTGGCTTCATTGCAACTGGGCTAACCCGCGTCCCTCCCCACCAACCCTCCTCTCCCACTGAGATGGATCACCTCGAGAGAATGAACATGTTCAATGTTTTATTTCTCCACACCACGGATTTTAAATGTGCAGTGTAGAAAATCCACGTTATGTGATCTACAGCACGGACCGGCCACTCAAATGAATGTTCGTCGGCTGGCGAGGATCTTGACGAGGGACTCAACACAGATTATTTGCTGGAAATCCTCGATAAAATCCAATGTGTGAACAAACCCTGATTTTAACAAATTTTAAAGGGGTCATCTCGCTACATTGATTCATCTTACTTCAGTCCTGTTTTCTTCGTTTCATTTTGAATTCAGGGGCGTGTTTACTGAATTCCACTAGGCTGCTGTAGAAGCCAGGTCTGTAGTTATAGCGACCAGTGCTGGCAACCTATCAGAGGGGGGGCGGGGGGGGGTGCCCGTGGCCCTGGGGGAGGTGGGGGGGGGGAGACAAGGTGTGGTTAGCGACAGTGCTGCCACAGGGAGATCAAACAGGTCTGTAGCTATAGCGACCAGTGCTGGCAACCTATCAGGGGAGATCAAACAGGTCTGTGGCTATAGCGACCAGTGCTGGCAGCCTATCAGGGGAGATCAAACAGGTCTGTGGCTATAGCAACCAGTGCTGGCAACCTATCAGGGGAGATCAAACAGGTCTCTAGCTATAGCGACCAGTGCTGGCAACCTATCAGGGGAGATCAAACAGGTCTGTGGCTATAGCGACCAGTGCTGGCAACCTATCAGGGGAGATCAAACAGGTCTGTAGCTATAGCGACCAGTGCTCGAAAACAATAAGGGGAGATCAAACAGGTCTGTAGCTATAGCGACCTGAAGAACTGATGCCAAGAACAAGAGGAATTGGTAGGACACTGGTAATGGACACATATTGCAAAGTGACTTGTTTTTGCAAGATCTTTAACATAAAGAGCAGCAATCCTTGTAGTGAGACGACCCCTTTAATAATAATTTGATGCAAATAACGTGTTGATGTCCTCGTCACAATCCTCGACAGCCGACGGCCATTCATCTGAGAGGCCGCTCCGTGCTGTAGATCCCACAGGGTGGATTTTATACACCACGGATTTCAAAAAAAGAATGCACACCTTCACTCTTTCCAGCGGATCGCCCCCAGATCTCAGTTCTGCATGAGTGACAGAGTGATGGGCAGAGGCGTAACTTGAAGCTCTTGGGCCCCAATGCAAAAAGTTAAATCAGGCCCCCCAATTAAAGGTGCTAATTATAATACTGGTGTCTTCTTATGTGGCAGAAGGGCTTTTGGGCCCCCTCAGACTGCAGGGCCCAGTAGCGACTGCTGCCTCTGCACCACCTATAGTTACGCCCCTGGACATGGGTAAGAGTAATTGATATGGGGCTGAACTGCGTCCAAATAAGAGGCGAATTCCACCGCTGTAAAGTAAGAATCCAAAGCGTCTCCTCAGATTCCTGCCGAGGGAAACACGTTGGTTTTTACCAATTGGTGAGGTCCGACGTGTGAACCTTGTGGATTTGGACTTACCTGTTCAAGTCAATGAGTAAAACCTGTAATAAATCTATAACAAAGCTGCAGTGTAAACTGCTTTGTTGCAGACTTAAAATAAAAAAAAAATTCAGAATTTTTTACGTGGAGATTTTTTATTCAAAATCTCATCCACTTTGGTGCTAACAATAAAAAACACTTGAGAAATTTTAAAAATTATTTCCTGGCAATTCCCCCTCCCTTCCCCCAACTCAATTTGCATGAGAGAGATTCTCTTTATAAAATGTCACCCCCAAAAAATCTTGAAATTCATGAGAAAAAAAAGAAACTGAAAAAAATTTGTGAAAAAGGCCTCGGGGAGTATTCACACATCGCAGGATCACACAAAGCGGCTTTAAAATATTCTGACACTTGGAGGTCAGATCCAGTCTTCACTCACACATTGGAGTCTCATCGCCTTTCTAATCCTCACCTGACTCCCAGCAATGTCTCTAGTCACAACCCAAGCTGCATTCAGAAGTGAACGTAGAGCATAGATTATTGTGACGTCTGGTATCGCTGATGATGCCCTCCTCACACTCCACTTCATACACAATGACCTGGACCACACATTCTTTGAGGGGAGGACACAATTTAATTTCAGGGGGCAAAGTCGGGGGGGGGGGGGGAGGGGGGTCATAGTTTATTTCAGGAGGTGTCAGATGGGCAGAGGGGCACAGATGCTTAGGCCGTGAGGGGCCCTAATACCCCCTATGGCAGTCCTGACTGGTGTCACAGACAATGCAGTGTCTCAGTTGCAGACCCTTATTTATTAGACATGGTCAGCTATTATTTTTGTTGTATGCTGGCTCAGTGGTTATCACGGTGACTCAGTGATAAGCATGGTGCAGCATGGTGCTCAGTAGTTAGCATAGTGCAGCAGAGAGGCTTAGTGGTTAGCATGGTGGCTCAGTGGTTAGTATGGGCAGCACAACTGCTCCATGGTTAGCATGGTGCAGCACAGTGGTTCAGTTAGTAGCAGCGTGCAGCACAGTGGCTCAGTGGTTAGCATAGTGCAGCACAGTGGCTCAGTGGTTAGCATGGTGCAGCACAGTGGCTCAGTGGTTAGCATGGTACAGCACAGTGGCTCAGTGGTTAGCATGGTGTAGCACAATGGCTCAGTAGTTAGCATGGTGCAGCACATTAGCTCAGTAGTTAGCATGGTGCAGCACAGTGGCTCAGTGGTTAGCATGGTGCAGCACAGTGGCTCAGTGGGTAGTATCATGCAGCACAGTGACTCAGTGGTTAGCATGGTGCAGCACAGTGACTCAGTGGTTAGCATGGTGCAGCACAGTTACTCAGTGGTTAGCATGGTGCAGCACAGTGACTCAGTGGTTAGCATGGTGCAGCACAGTGACTCAGTGGTTAGCATTGTTTCCTTGCAGCACTGGGGTCCTAGGTTTATAGGTATGTCCTCCACGTGTTCTCGTGGTTTTTACTCCGTGTTCTCTGGTTTTCCCACACACACACACGAAAAGCATAAAAATAGAATAAAGTTAAGACTGTGAGCCTCAATGGGGACAGAGAGCAATGTGACTGATGACAATCTCTGTACAGCGCTATGGAATATAACGGCGCCATATAAATAAATAATTAATGCTACAACTATTCATCCGATGTTTGTTAATAAAAGCTACATCTACAATAAACTACATTAACCATGAACTAACGAGCTCCAGTCTTCCCGGCGCAGAACACGGCGCAGCGGCCCCGCGGGGGAATGGATGCACGGTAGCGATGCTAGGCGTCCTCCGCGAGGGTTCGTACACACAGAGGTGCAGGGGATGACGGCGTCCGGGAGCTCTCGCTTTACGGCGGTGGTGAACAGGCTAATTGATTATAAGCTCGTTAGCGAGCTGTATTTATGGAGCCGGCTCCTCTTTCATTCTCTAGTAAATCAGAAAACACAAATCCACAGAATTAAGCCTCTTTGTAAACGGCCACTTTTCAACCATATTTAAGTGGTTAATACTTTGTAGCGGGGCGGGGCGGGGGTGCCGGCAGCTCGCCGGCCCCATAGACTTTCATTATCCACGGCGCGTATCCTGCCGTGATAATTGACATGTCAATTTCTCCCCACTCAACATATTTCGAGAGCGGGGAGAAGAGACGGAATCCATAGTTTTCTATGAGAACTATGGATTACCGTAATGACTGGGACGGATTTCAGCCATATTGCAGCGCAGTACGCCACAAAATACGGCTGAAATCTGTCCCAGAACAAGCCGTGTGAACGAGGCCTAAGACTCTGACGCTCTATAAAGTATCGCTCCCTCAGTCAAAATTCAGGCCTCATATTGGTAGCATCTGGGACTTCCCCCAACATCTAGGGTAGTGTCCAACATGGGTGCTCTAAGGTTGCTGCACAACTACAACCTCCTGTGTGCCCCGGACAGGACAGGTTGTGAAGGCACAAAAATAGAAAATCCCCCATACTTACCTCTCCTATCACCATCGGTCCCCCCCAGCTCTCACTGATGATGTCACATTCATTGGTCACATGATGCTGCCACCAATCTGCATGTACAGCATGGGACCACAGAGGTCAGGGATTGGGGCATGTACAGCATGGGACCACAGAGGTCAGGGATTGGGGCATGTACAGCATGGGACCACAGAGAGCAGTGATTGGTGTATGTACAGCATGTGACCACAGAGAGCTCAGTGATTGGTGCATGTACAGCATGTGACCACAGAGAGCTCAGTGATTGGTTCATGTACAGCATGTGACCACAGAGCTCAGTGATTGGTTCATGTACAGCATGTGACCACAGAGCTCAGTGATTGGTTCATGTACAGCATGTGACCACAGAGGAGCTCAGTGATTGGTTCATGTACAGCATGTGACCACAGAAGGCAGTGATTGGTTCATGTACAGCATGTGACCACAGAGCTCAGTGATTGGTTCATGTACAGCATGACCACAGAGGAGGTCAGTGATTGGTCCATGTACAGCATGTGACCACAGAGGTCAGTGATTGGTGCATGTACAGCATGACCACAGAGGAGGTCAGTGATTGGTGCATGTACAGCATGTGACCACAGAGGAGGTCTGTGTTTGGTGCATCTACAGCAGGTGACCGCGGAGGTCAGTGATTGGTGCATGTACAGCATGTGACCACAGAGAGCAGTGATTGGTGCATGTACAGCATGTGACCACAGAGGAGGTCAGTGATTGGTGCATGTACAGCATGTGACCACAGTGGTCAGTGACTGGTTCATGTACAGGTCAGTGATTGGTGCCTGATCAGCATGGGTCCACAGAGGGCAGTGATTGGTGCGTGTACAGCATGTGACCACAGAGGTCAGTGATTGGTGCATGTACAGCATGTGACCACAGAGGGCAGTGATTGGTTCATGTGCAGCATGTGGCCACAGAGTTCAGAGATTGGTGCATGTACAGCATTTGACCACAGAGGTCAATGATTGGTGCATGTACAGCATGTGACCACAGAGGACAGTGATTGGTGCATTTACAGCATGTGACCACAGAGGTCAGTGATTGGTTCATGTACAGCATGTGACCACAGAGGTCAGTGATTGGTTGCAGCATCATGTGATCCATGAATCAATCTGCATGTCACGCACTCCGTGCTGTGTCTTATTAGCAGAAAAGCAGCTTGTTTATTTTATATTACTTTAACTGTTTTTATTTATGTTAACTTCCGCCCTGCTGTTAAAACCCCTCCATGACCAATGTCCCTCTAACAGACTCAGCTAGGAATAGCAAAGGTGAACTATCAGTCACTGCTGTAGAACCACCCACAGCCTGAAAAGGAAGCAGGAGTCTGAAGCTCTAAAACAACCCACAGCCTGAACAGGAAGTGGGAGCCTGAAACTGGAGGAAGGAGCAAGCTCTGTGAAACAGCGTGGTGAGAACACCCAGTTAAGGAGTAAAGAGGACAGGGGGACACGTCAAAAATAGGGACTGTCCCTCCAAAAGAGGGTGGTAGGTCTATAGACACACGGCAGCCTAGGCTCAGCCGTGGGACGCTTTTCCGGCATACGTCTACTATACTCCATAGATGCGGCAAATGCACACATGAAAATAATCTACATTTACTGCGTGCGCTCAGCGGGGGACAGAGGAGCAACGGACGAGCTTTAGGCCTGGAAACGTCTTCTGTGCTTTCTCCTTCGTCTTCGCTGCGGTGATTTCGTTTCTGTGTAAAAATCTTAGTTTACTATTAGGAATCTTCCTCCTCGGTGACGTATAAAGTGGGAAACAAGTCACCATTCATTTCACGCTCCTCTACAAACATCCTAGTTTACAGCAAACGCCCCCCCCCCCTCTCCAAGATAGTAAAATCCGCTCCAAGATCCTAACTTGACTGTTTTTGGATCGGCGGAAACACAGAGTTTAGGGCCCCAATGAAGAGAAATGGTTGTGGGGAATGGGCCAGACCCAATCATCCCAGGACAGGAACGACCAGTACTTCATGGAACCTCCTACCTCACTGCGGACAGACTGACTACTACCCCCATCGTCTGCACACAGCCCGTCAGGCGGAGGGATAGGACTGAAAGGAGCCATCTTTTCCATTGGACACACTAGGCGGTTGCCTAGGGGCCCCACCAGCATAGGGGCCCTTAGGTGGTGAACATATGTCCTGGAAAGTAAGGCCATATTCCCTAAAACCTTGGGTCTTTGCTGCTTATTTAACGGTGTGTGTGTTCTTAGGATGTACAAACGGTTAAAAACCATGGTGGAGTAGGGAGCCATAGGCTCCCTGCCCGGTCAATTAGTCTTCTAGGCTGCAGGCTGCCTACGAGATGTCAGCAGGGTGCCCCAACATAGGCTGTGTGATGAGATTGGGATGCTTAGGGGGGTTTTTTAGCGACACGGCTTCATGGGGTTTCACATGTGAACATTGCTATGTATGGTTGCCAAGCAAGACTTGGTGTGATGTCATGTATTTGGACAGGGACCACTGCATGGTTGGCCCACAATATGGTTAAGACGGCCCTGGGGCTGATCCGAGCAAGGACCCCTTCCCCTTGTATAGTCAGTTTTTATAAGAAAACTGTTTAAAGCTTATTCTTCTGTCCCCACCCCCCCCCCCTCCCCCCACTCCCCGAGGCCAATTCTGACCATGTGCCGCAGACAGATTAGATGGGAATGGAGAATTCACTAGAGAATTTAAGAGAATAATTCACTGCGCCCGAGCTGTTCTCTGCCCGCACTCCGCCCCCGCTGTTCTCTGCCCGCACTCCGCCCCCGCTGTTCTCTGCCCGCACTCCGCCCCCGCTGTTCCCTGCCCGCACTCCGCCCCCGCTGTTCTCTGCCCGCACTCCGCCCCCGTTGTTCTCTGCACGCACTCCGCCCCCGTTGTTCTCTGCCCGCACTCCGCCGCCCGCTGTTCTCTGCCCGCACTCCGCCGCCCGCTGTTCCCGGCCCGCACTCCGCCCCCGCTGTTCCCTCCCCGCCCTCAGCCCCCGCTGTACTCTGCCCGCACTCCGCCCCCGCTGTTCCCTGGCCGCACCCCGCCCCCGCTTGTTCCCTGTGCCCCCACCCCCGCCCCCGCTGTTCCCTGGCCGCACTCCGCCCCCGCTGTTCCCTGTCCGCACTCCGCCCCCGCTGTTCTCTGCCCGCACTCCTCCCCCGCCCGCACTCCGCCCCCGCTGTTCCCTGCCCGCACTCCGCCCCCGCTGTTCTCTGGCCGCACTCCGCCCCCGCTGTTCCCTGGCCGCACTCCTCCCCCGCTGTTCCCTGCCCGCACTCCGCCCCCGCTGTTCTCTGGCCGCACTCCGCCCCCGCTGTTCTCTGCCCGCACTCCGCCCCCGCTGTTCTCTGCCCGCACTCCGCCCCCGCTGTTCTCTGCCCGCACTCCGCCCCCGCTGTTCCCTGCCCGCACCCGCCCCCCGCTGTTCTCTGCCCGCACTCCGTCCCCGCTGTTCCCTGCCCGCCTTTCCGCCCCCACGGTTCTCTGGCCGCTTTCCGACCCCTGTTTTCCCCGGCCCGCACTCCCCCCCGCTGTTCTCCTGCCGCACTCCGCACCCGCTGTTCCCTGCCCGCACTCCGCCCCCTGTTCCGCCCCCACTCCGCCCGCTGTTCTCCCGCCCGCCCCTCCGCCCCCGCTGTTCTCTGGCCGCACTCCGCCGCCCGCTGTTCTCTGCCCGCACTCGCCCCCGCTGTTCTCTGCCCGCACTCCGCCCCAGCTGTTCTCCTGCCGCACTCCCGCCCCGCTGTTCCTGCCGCACCCGCCCTGCTGTTCACTGCCCGCACTCCGCACCTGCTGTTCACTGCCCGCACTCCGCCCCCTGTTCCTGCCCCCACTCCGCCCCTGTTCCCCCGCCTTTCCCCCCTGTTTCTCCCCACACTCCCCCCCGTCCTCCCCGACCCCCCCCGCTGTCCCGCCCGCACTCCCCCCTGTCCCGCCCGCCCCTCCCTCCGCCCCCTGCTTCTCCCCCACCCGCCCCCGTGGTTCTCTGCCCCACTCCCCCCCTGTTCCTGCCCCACCGCCCCCTGTTCCTGCCCAAAATCCCCGCCCCCGTCCTGCCCACACCGCCGCCGCTGTTCCTGCCGCACCTCCGACCCAGCTGTTCTCCCAATCCACCCGCCTCCTCCCGCAACCGCCCCAGCACTGCCCGCCTCCGCCCACGCTAGTTTCTCCCCCACTTCCCCGCCCCACTGTTCTCTGCCCACTCCGCCCCCCGCTGTTCTCTGCCGCAAATCGCCCCGTGTTCTCTGCCCGCACTCCGCCCCCGCTGTTCTCTGCCCGCACTCCGCCCCCGTGGATGTCTGCCCGCACTCCGCCCCAGCTGTTCACTGCCCGCACTCCGCCCCGGCTGTTCACTGCCCGCACTCCGCCCCTGCTGTTCACTGCCCGCACTCCGGCCCCGCTGTTCACTGCCCGCACTCCGCCCCCGCTGTTCTCTGCCCGCACTCCGCTGTTCCCTGCCCGCATTCCGACCCAGCTGTTCTCTGCCCCAACTCCGCACCCCAGCTCCTTGCCCAAAGACCGCCGCCGCTGTTCCCTGCCCGCACTCCGACCCTGCTGTTCTCTGCACGCACTCCGCCCCCACTGTTCTCTGCCCGCACTCCGCCCCCGCTGTTCTCTGCCCGCACTCCGCCGCCCGCTGTTCTCTGGCCGCACTCCGCCGCCCGCTGTTCTCTGGCCGCAGTCCGCTGCCCGCTGTTCTCTGGCCGCACTCCGCCGCCCGCTTTTTCCTTTGGGCCCCACCCCCCGACCCACGTTTCTGCCCGCACTCCGCCCCCGCTGTTCTCTGCCCGCACTCCGCCCCCGTTGTTCTCTGCCCGCACCCGCCCCTGCGTTTTTCATGCCCCACTCCCCCCTCTGTTCACTGCCCGCACTTTGCTCCTGCTGTTCACTGCCCGCACTCCGCCCCTGCTGTTCACTGCCCGCACTCAGCCCCTGCTGTTCACGGCCCGCACTCCGCCCCAGCTGTTCCCTGCCCGCACTCTGCCCCGTTGTTCACTGCCCGCACTCCGCCCCTGCTGTTCACTGCCCGCACTCCGCCCCTGCTGTTCTCTGCTCGCACTCTGCCCCTGCTGTTCCCTGCCCGCACTCCGACCCAGCTGTTCCCTGCCCGCACTCCGACCCAGCTGTTCTCTGCCCACACTCCGACCCAGCTGTTCTCTGCCCACACTCCGACCCAGCTGTTCTCTGCCCACACTCTGTCCTCAGACTGCCCCCACTGTTCTCTGTCCACACTCACCCTCATAGCTCCTTGCTTGTACACCACCCCTGTGGCTCCCTGCCCACAAACTGCCCTGCAGCGCCCCAGTGGCACGCTGTCCCAACATCACCCCCACTGCTACCTGCCTGCAGCCTTTGTTTAGCCTTATACTATGTTTTCCTCCCTTGGACCAATCCTAGGGAACGCTGTGAACCAGGGCCAGTTGCGTCCAAAATGCGTGAGCCACCATTATTATAGTGTCCTCTGGATTGGTGTATTTTTAATTTAGAAAATAAAGGAATGCTTTTATCTTTGAATACTGTACTATACATGACCTTTCAAATTCAAGGAGTAACTATGGCCCTTCCGCATATGACGTGTACCGCCTCCCATGTTCCTGCACCCTCCTGCGACACATCAACACCCAATTTACATTATAATTTTAAGGGCAATAACTTTTACGGGCAATGTCAAAAAGGGGCAACGCAGTCTATGGGATGTTATGGTTCAGAGAAGGGGCTGCTAAAGGGTTAAGCAATTAGCAAGGATCCCGCTCATCAGAGATTTGGGAGCCTCAGCTGCTATCAGCTCATTTTTTAATCCCCTCTGCATTCCTGACTTCCTCACCCGGCCCCGGTTTTCTCTTCCAGTGCGTCCACTAGGACAGCTGGAGTCAGCTGCCTGTACTCCTAAACCCGGTGACCACATCCAGCACTGAACGCCCTTGTCCCGCAGTCCTTCACCCTCCACAGTCTAAGTTACTGCATTTAGTACAAGGCCCCCCAAATCCATGAGGCCTTCACATTCCACAACATTGGCTGAAGCTTGTGGACTCCTGAATTCATGACATCTTCACCCTCCTCCACACTTGGACTCCACAAGTCCCAGGAGGAGGACGTGCAGGTGGCAGGGTCGGGGGCAGCTTCTTTTCAGTAAGAGCGGATCACTATGCACATACCTCTACAACCACCTCCTCCGAGCTCCACAAGCCCATGACCTGAGGCTTTAGCCCATGACCGAGCTCCTCAAATCCAGAAATTATTGTTAATTCGCTCCTCGGCTACATCATCCAGTACTGTTCTCCCGAAACCCATTGCCCCCATGCAGTACCCAATACTGGAAAACCCAACCTATAAGTGATCAAGCCTGTCCTACACCAGGTATAACATCCAACAATCAGCTTCCCAAGCCAAGAATGGCCGACCTTGTCCATCAAGTACTGTTCCCACCAAAACCACTGCCCCCGTGCAAAACCCAATACTGGAAGACCCAACCTATGAGTGATCGAGCCTGTCCTACACCAGAACATCAAGTATTGAGCCCCCCAAAAGCATCACCCCTGAAAAAGACAATATTGTCACCACATAATGCTCTTCCTGGGACTCGGCACGTTGGTTCCAGTTTCAAGATACAATGTTCCAGACACTGATCCAATCAATTGTCATGGACATTTTACATGTAAAAACTATGAATAAGTGAGATGCATGCAGTGATTGCTGGTCTATAGCGCCTCTCTACAGTACAGTGCGGTACTACATGTCCTGTACTGCTCTTACATGTATTAGTGAGGTGCATGCAGTGATTGCTGGTCTATAGCGCCTCTCTACAGTACAGTGCGGTACTACATGTCCTGTACTGCTCTTACATGTATTAGTGAGGTGCATGCAGTGATTGGCGGTCTATAGCTCCTCCCTACAGTACAGTGCGGTACTACATGTCCTGTACTGCTCTTACATGTATTAGTGAGGTGCATGCAGTGATTGGAGGTCTATAGCGCCTCTCTACAGTACAGAGCGGTACTACATGTCCTGACTGTCTTACATGTATTAGTGAGGGCAAGCAGTGATTGGGGCTAAAAGCTCCTCCCTACAGTACAGTGCGGTACTACATGTCCCCGTACTGGGTCTTTCATGTATTAGGAGGTGCATGCAGTGATTGGTGGTCTATAGCCTCTTTTACAGTTAAAAGTGTGGTACTACATGTCCTGTAACTGCTCTTACATGTATTAGTGAGGTGCATGCAGTGATTGTGGTCTAAAAGCTCCTCCTACAGTACAGTGCGGTACTACATGTCCTGTACTGCTCCCTTTCATGTATTATGAAAGGGGCATGCAGTGATTGGTGGTCTATAGCCCTCTCTACAGTACAGTGCGTCTAACATGTCCTGTACTGCTCTTACTGTATTAGTGAGGTGCAGCAGTGATTGGAGGTCTATAGCTCCTCCCTACAGTACAGTGCGGTACTACATGTCCTGTACTGCCTTAAAATGTATTAAGTGGTGGGAGCAGTGATTGGTCTATAGCCCCTCCCTACAGTACAGTGCGTACTACAGGTCCTGTACTGCTCTTACATGTATTAGTGAGGTGCAGGCAGTGATTGGTGGTCTATAGCTCCTCCCTACAGTACAGTGCGGTACTACATGTCCTGTACTGCTCTTACATGTATTAGTGAGGTGCAAAGCAGTGATTGGGGGGTCTATAGCCCTCCTACAGTACAGTGGGTACTACAGTCCTGACTGCTCTTACATGTATTAGTGAGGGCATGCAGTGATTGGTTATATAGCCCCCCCTCAGTACAGTGCGGTACTACATGTCCTGTACTGCTCTTACAGTTTAGTTTAGGAGCATGCAGTGATTGGTGGTCCTATAGGCCTCTCTACAGTACAGTGCGGGGACTACAAGTCCTGTACTGCTCTTACATGTATTAGTGAGGTGATGCAGTGATTGGTGGTCTATAGCTCCTCCCTACAGTACAGTGCGGTAAAACATGTCCTGTACTGCTCTTTCATGTATTAGTGAGGTGATGCAGTGAATGGTGGCTATAGCCCTCCTACAGTTTCAGTGCGGTACTACATGTCCTGTCTGCTCTTACATGTATTAGTGAGGGCATGCAGTGAGGTGGCTATAGCGCCCCTCTACAGTACAGTGGGGTACTACATGTCCTGTACTGCCTTACATGTATTAGTGAGGGCATGCAGTGATTGGGTTAATAGCCCCCCTACAGTACAGTGTGGTACTACCGTCCTGTACTGCCTTACATGTATTAGTGAGGTGCATGCAGTTATTGGGGTCTATGCCTCTCTACAGTACATGCGGGACTACATGTCCTGTCTGCTCTTTCATGTATTAGTGAGGGCATGCAGTGATTGGGCTATTGCCCTCCCCACAGTACAGTGCGGTAAATACATTTTCCTGTACTGCCCCTTACATGTATTAGTGAGGTGCAAAGCAGTGATTGGTGGTCTATAGCCCTCTCTACAGAAAAGTGCCGGGGCTACATGGGCCTGTACTGCTCTTACATGTATTAGTGAGGGCATGCAGGGATGGGGTCTATAGCGCCTCTCTACAGACAGTGGGTACTACATGTCCTTTTCTTCTCATACATGTATTAAATAAAGGGGATGCAGTGATTGGTGGTCTATAGCCCTCCCTACAGTACAGTGCGTACTACAAGTCCTGTAAATGCTCTTACATTAAATTAGTGAGGGCAATGAGTATTGGGTCAATAGCGCCTCCTACAGTAAGTGCGTATACATGCCCCGTACTGCTCTTACAAAGTTTAGTGAGGGGCATGAGTGATTGGGGTCTATAGCGCCTCCTACAGTACAGTGCGGTACTACATGTCCTGTACTGCTCTTACATGTATTAGTGAGGTGCATGCAGTGATTGGTGTCTATAGCCCTCCCTACAGTACAGTGGGTACTACATGTCCTGTACTGCTCTTACATGTATTAGTGAGGTGCATGCAGTGATTGGTGTCTATAGCGCCTCTCACAATACAGTGTGGTACTACATGTCCTGTACTGCTCTTACAGTATTAGGGGAGGTGCATGCAGTGATTGCTGGTCTATAGCGCCTCTCTACAGTACAGTGCGGTATATACATGTCCTGTACTGCTCTTTCATGTATTAGTGAGGGCATGCAGGGATTGGCGTCCTATAGCGCCTCCTACAGACAGTTTCGGTATACATGCCTTGTCTGCCTTACATGTATAGTTGGGGGTGCATGCAGTGATTGGGGGTCTATAGCCCCCCTCACAACAGTGGGTACTACAGTCCTGTACTGCTCTTACATGTATTAGAGAGTGCATTCAGTGATTGGTGGCTATAGCAAATCTCTACAGTACAGTGGGGTACTACATGTCCTGTACGCTCTTACATGTATTAGTGAGGTGCATGCAGTGATGGTGGTCCTATAGCCCTCTCTACAGTACAGGGTACTACAGTCCTTACTGCTCTATACAGTATTAGTGAGGTGCATGCAGTGATTGGTGTCTATAGCTCCCCCTACAGACAGTGCGGTACTACAGTCCTGAACTGCTTTTACATGTGTTAGTGAGTGCATGCAGTGATTGGGGTCTAAAGCCCTCCGTCAGTGGGTACTACAATGTCCTGTACTGCTCTTACAGTATTAGTGAGGTGCATGCAGTAAATTTGGTGGTCTATAGCCTCCCACAGACAGTGCGGTACTACATGTCCTGAAATGCTTTACATTGTTTAGTGAGGTTCATGCAGTGATTGGTGGTCTATAGCCCTCCCTACAGTCAGTGTGCGTACTACAGTCCTGTACGTTCTTACATTATTAGTGAGGTGCATGCAGTATTTGGGGGTCTAAGCTCCTCTCTACAGTACAGTGCGGGACTACATGTTCCCGTACTGCTCTTACATTATTAGTGAGGGGCATGCAGTATGGGGTCTATAGCCCTCTCTACAGTACAGTGCGGTACTACATGTTTATGTACTGCTCTTACATTATTAGTGAGGTGCATGCAGTATTTGGGGGTCTATAGCCCTCTCTACAGTACATGGGTACTACAGTCCTTTTACTGCTTTAAAATGTTTAGAGGGTGCATCATGATTGGTGGTCATAGCACCCCCCTACAGTCAGTGCTTACACATTTCCTGTACTGTCTTACATTAATTTGAGGTGCATGCAGTGATTGGAGGTCTATAGCCCTCTCTACAGAAAAGTGCGGTCAAAATGTCCCATACTGTTCACATGTATTAGTGAGGTCATGCAGTGATTGGGGTCTATAGCCCTCTCACGTACAGTGCGGTACTACATGTCCTGTACTGCTCTTACATGTATTAGTGAGTCATGCAGTGATTTTGTGGTCTATAGCCCTCTCCACAGTACAGTGCGGTACTACATGTCCTGTACTGCCTTACATGTATTAGTGAGGTGCATGCAGTGGTTGGGGGCTATAGCCCTCTCTACATACAGTGCGGTACTACATGTCCTGAACTGCTCTTACATTCATTAGTGAGGTGCATGCAGTCACTGGTGGTCTAAGGCCCTCTAAAACAGAGGGTTTATCCTTAAAATGGGTACATGGTTAGTTCAGTAAGGGCCCTTGGGACACCCCATGGGCCACAAAAAACCAAGGGCCCCAACACCAAATGGGGCATGTGACATCCAAATGTGAAGAGCAAGATGGCACCCAACACTGTGCGCACTTATCTGAGACAACCAGGGGCCCACAACCCGGGCACACGCACAGGTTTAATGTAAGCACTAGAACTGCCCGAGCGCACTCTGTAACATGAGCGGAGGTCTGCGGTATTATCTTTACAGAATCGCTTCACCCCGACCCTATAAGATAATTTCATAGCCGAGCAAAAAGGAAAAAAACGGCTTGGCTCCGTGAGATCAATTAGCTTTCCATGCAATGAGGATTGTGATTAGTGACAGCGCGGGTTATTTATGGGTCTGCGGTCGGCTCCGGACGGATGAGACAAGCCCTGTAGAATTTACTCTTGAGGAAATGATGGAGCAAATTCCCCCGGCTAATCCTCTTGTACAGCATGATAGATTTCCAGCAAGACACACAAATCCCTTTTATAACCTGTGGCAAAATATCATTCTAGCGCAGGGACGGTTTCCAAGGTTTGGGACAGATGAGAGGGAGGTGCGGCCGCTCCGGGTCTCTGGCATTAAATGGTGACATTTTGTCGGTGTAAACTATTCTAAGAATACAACGAACCGAAGAGATATACGAGCTCCTTGGAATAAGCTATCGAGAGGACATATAAAGCTGGGTGCCCCGAGGGCTGGGGGTGTACATGGCAGAGAGGGGCCTGAGTACCAAAGATCCAACTAGGCCCCTCTGTGATGCCACCAAGAACAGGAGGTCTGGGCCCATCCCCCCAACAGGGTCTTAGATTAATCTATGATGACGTGGCCTCCCGCTCCAAAGGCCGCATTGCACCTGCATGATCCACCTCTATGGTACATATACCCTTTTTCTGGGGCAGGCTAACAGTGTGTCACAGTGGGGCAGTGGAAACCACCAGTGGCCACTGGGCATGTTGGGCCTGGGTCTGCTTTCCAGAAAGAGAGGCAGAAAGCTTGAGCCAAGAGTAGTCCTGTACAGTAGCTATAGGGTGGTCCTCACAAAACATCTTTACCGGTGGCCCTAACAACCGACTACATCGCTGGGCTCCAAGAATCAACTCCACTGGTGGCTTCAAGAATCACCTCCACTGGTGGGCCCCAGGAATAAACTCTACTATTGGGCCCCAAGAATCATCTCCACTGGTGGCCCCAAGAATCATCTCCACTGGTGAGTCCCAAGAATCAGCTCCACTGGTGGCCCCAAGAATCATCTCCGCTGGTGGCCCCAAGAATCATCTCCACTGGTGGGCCCAAGAATCAACTCCACGGGTGGGCCCAAGAATCAACTCCACTGGTGGGCCCAAGAATCATCTCCACTGGTGGGCCCAAGAATCATCTCCACTGGTGGGCCCAAGAATCATCTCCACTGGTGGGCCCAAGAATCAACTCCACTGGTGGCCCCAAGAATCAATGCCATTGATGGGCCCCAAGAATCAACTCTACTGGTGGCCCCAAGAATCATCTGCACTGGTGGCTCCAACACTCACCGACATCGCTGGGCCCCAACAATCACCTCCACTGGTGGCCTACCAGAATCAGCTCCACTGGTGGCCCCAAAAATCATCTCCACAGGTGGCCCCAAGAATCAACGCCATTGATGGGCCCCAAGAATGAACTCTACTGGAAGCCCCAAGAATGAACTCTACTAGTGGACCCCAAGAATCATCTCCACTGGTGGACACAAGAATCATCTCCACTGGTGGCCCCAAGAATCATCTCCACTGGTGGACACAAGAATCCTCTCCACTGGCAGACACAAGAATCATCTCACATCGCTTTCAGTGAATACACACCGCCGCAGTTCACACCACACAGTTTTTTCAGTGCTGATATGTCAATTCCTGAGGCAGATTCAGCATCAGTCATCGTCTGCCATGTTGGAGGCTGAAATCCACTTCTAGATTCAGCCTTAAAACCACGTCTGAAACAGCAAATCTGCAGCCAAAACCTGCTGTGCTGAACCTGCACCGTGTTTAGATGTGGATTCCGCCATGAATAACATCTGTGTGAATCTACCAAGAACAGACGGTTATGTCCACACCCCGGGCAAACACTGTGAAATCTGGGACAATGACTGATCCGTCCGATGAGGGAGAGAAGAGAGTTCTGGAGAAACAGATTCCAGGGGATGAGTCAGGACCAGATCCCATTCCAGCAGATGAGTAAGTGCAGCAGATCCGGTGCTGGGAAGGGGACACGCCGGGGTCTGAGGCCGGGCCCCTGCCATAGAGCTGACTCTGCCCCATGTATATTGTATTCACATGCATTGTCCATACAGAAAACCTACCAGGATCTCCAAACTCTCTACACCTCCCCAGTGTCCAGCCGTCCAGGATCTCTTAGCTCCACCAAACACTCTACACCTCCCCAGTGTCCAGCCGTCCAGGATCTCTTAGCTCCACCAAACACTTTACAACCCACCCCCCCCCCCCAGTGGCCAGCAATCCAGGTTCGCTTTGCTCTGAACACACTACCCCCCCCCCCCCCCCGTGTCCAGTCGTCCAGCTTCTCTTAGCTCCCCCAAACAATATACACCCCCCCCCCCCCCATTCAGGCCCCCGGGTTTTTCTTTTTTCACCAAACACCTCACCTCCCTTCCACCCCCCCCCCCCCCCAAAAACTCTCAAACCCCCCCAGGTTCCGCCCCCTCCAGGTTCTCTTAGTTCACAAACACCTCACACCCCCAGGGCCAGCCCCAGGATCTCTTGCTCCCCCAAACACTTACACTTCCCAAATTTTCCCCCATTTTAGGGTCCTTGCTCCCCCAAACACTCACCCCCCCCCCCCCCCCCAGTGTCCAGGGCCCTCCAGGTCTTTAGCTCCCCCAAACACAAAAACCCCCCCAGTGTCCAACCTCCAGGTTCCTTTGCTCACCAAAAAACCCCCCCCCCATGTCCCGCCGCCCGGTCCCCTTTGCTCCCCAAACACTTACACCCCCCATGTCCAGCCGTCCCCGATCTCTTAGCTCCACCAAACCTCTACACCCCCCAGTTCCACCGCCCCGACCTTAGCTCTCACCAAACACTCCACCCCCCATGTCCCCCGTCCGGTTCTTTAGCTCACCAAACACTCTTACCTCCCCAGTGTCCAGCCTTTCCCGGTTCCTTAGCTCCACCAAAAAACCTACCCAAACCCCCGTGTCCAGCTTCCAGGTTTTTCTAACTCCCCCAAACACTTAACCCCACCCCCCTTTTCAAACCCCAGGTTTCTTACTCCCCAAACACCCTTCACACCCCCCCCCCTTCCAGGCCCCCCGTCCAGGTCTCTTAGCTCCACCAAAAACTTACACCTCCCCCAGTGTCAGCGTCCGGACCTTAGCTTCACCCAAAAACCCCTACAAACCCCCCCGTGCCCCCATCCGGTTTTCCCTTAAACTTACCAAAAAAAAAATAACACCTCCCCCGTTCCAAACCCAGGTTTTCTTACTTTACCAAACACTCACACCCCCCCCCAGTGCCAGCGTCCCCGGTTCTTTGTTCCCCCAAACCTCTACACCCCCCAGTGCCACCCTCCCGGTCTCTTAGCTTCACCAAACACTCTATACCTCCCCAGTGTCCAGCCATCCAGGTTCTCTTAGCTCCACCAAACACTCTACACCTCCCAAATGTCCAGCCGTCCAGGTTCTCTTAGCTCCACCAAACACTCTACACCTTCCCAGTGTCCAGCCATCCAGGATCTCTTAGCTTCACCAAACACTCTACATCCCCCAGTGTCCAGCCATCCAGGTCCTCTTAGCTCCACCAAGCACTCTACATCACCCCAGTGTCCAGCCTACAGGATCTCTTAGCTTCACCAAACACTCTACACCTTCCCAGTGTCCAGCCGTCCAGGATCTCTTAGCTTCACCAAACACTCTACACCCCCCCATTGTCCAGCCGGCCAGGATCTCTTAGCTTCACCAAACACTCTACGCCCCACAGTGTCCAGCCGTCCAGGTTCTCTAAGCTTCACCAAACCCTCTACACCCCCCAGTGTCCAGCCGTCCAGGATCTCTTAGCTTCACCAAACACTCGACACCTCCCCGGTGTCCAGCCGTCCAGCTTCTCTTAGCTTCACCAAACACTCTATGCCCTCCACAGTGTCCATCCGTCCAGGTTCTCTTAGCTTCACCAAACACTCTACACCCCCCCCAGTGTCCAGCCGTCCAGGTTCTCTTAGCTCCACCAAACACTCTACACCTCCCCAGTGTCCAGCCGTCCAGGTTCTCTTAGCTTCACCAAACACTCTACACCCCCCCAGTGTCCAGCCGTCCAGGTTCTCTTAGCTTCACCAAACACTCTACACCTCCCCAGTGTCCAGCCGTCCAGGTTCTCTTAGCTCCACCAAACACTCTACACCCCCCAGTGTCCAGCCGTCCAGGATCTCTTAGCTCCACCAAACACTCTACACCTCCCCAGTGTCCAGCCGTCCAGGTTCTCTTAGCTTCACCAAACACTCTACACCCCCCCAGTGTCCAGCCGTCCAGGTTCTCTTAGCTCCACCAAACACTCTACGGGAGTTCCCAGTACAGGGGAGCGCTGTGTTCTCCATTCTGTTCTATGTGAATTCCCAGTACAGGGGAACGTTTTATACAAACGTTTTATACAGAATGGTAGGATCTGAACTAATTAGACTTAGGTGGCATATCCTATCGAACACAGCACTCCCCTGTTCTGGGAACTCCCCTAGAACAGAATGGAGAACACAGCGCTCCCCTGTACTGGGAACTCCCACAGAACAGAATGGAGAACACAGCGCTCCCCTGTACTGAGAACTCCCATAGAACAGAATGGAGAGAACACAGGGCTCCCCTGTACTGAGAACTCCCATAGAACAGAATGGAGAACACAGCGCTCCCCTGTACTGAGAACTCCCATAGAACAGAATGGAGAACACAGCGCTCCCCTGTACTGGGAACTCCCATAGAACAGAATGCAGAACACAGCGCTCCCCTGTACTGTGAACTCCCATAGAAGAACAGAATGGAGAACACAGCTCTCCCCTGTACTGAGAACCCCCATAGAACAGAATGGAGAGTTGGTACCATGTCCAAACGGCTCTCCATTCTGAATCAACAGCATTAGGAGCCTGTTCCCAAACTAGATGTGGATCCCAGAGGTGGAACCTGCACCTATCAGACAATGATGTTGTATCCTATCAATATAATATCAAAGTGCACAGTGGGAGCTCCCCTATAATATAAGTATAAATCCCAGGTGGATCAAAGAATTGTGCTATAGTATATATATGTATATTAAAAATCACAACTAACTTATAGTGTGATAAAAGGGAAAAAAAAGAGGGAATGGTGGCGCTAGACTGATAAAGTATAGATACAGTTTATTAGGACATTAAAACAGGACTACGCGTTTCTCGCTGGATAGCGTTTCATCAGGTCCATACCAGAGACTATATATTTAGAGACGGTATATATGTATTTCGTGTATAAGTGCACATTGCAGCTGGAGGCTGATGAGGAGTCATAAACTGCATAGACCTAATCCTCAGCGTTCCCTCCAAGCTCATGATGAGGGCCGGCGGAGAACAAGGCTTTGCTACAGACCTGATTCATGCGCCCTCCCTGGACCTGGTTTGGATGATGAGATGTAACTGACTACCCCGTGGTTGATCTCACAGACCCTGCACAGCGTCCACGGGAAGCTTTGATCATAGAAAGCTCCGGAGACCAGACCCAGCTCCGGTGCCCAAATCCGAGCCCCTCACAAAGAGTCCGCAGGAACGTTTTAATGACGCGCCTCGCGCCGCTGCTCTCCTGCCTCGCGGGCTCGGCCTTTCAGGAGCAGTCATTATTTTAAATTAATACTTTATTGCCACAGGCGTCCACCATGTGCCGAGATTGAGCAACCAGGTTTATTAGAAGAGTGACCTCGTGTTATATGTGGACGCGCTCGCCGAAAGCAACGATGACGCAAAACTGTGAGAAGCTAACGAGCGCGGCCGCCTGTCCCGGCAATGGAAGAAGATGGGGTATAACCTGCCGGATTCACACGCTCCGAAAACATGTGCGCCGAACAGTGAAGGCCAGTACAGGGGAGCGCTGTGTTTTCCATTAAACTCTATGGGAGTTCCCAGTACAGGGGAGCGCTGTGTTCTCCATTCTGTTCTATGGGAGTTCCCAGTATAGGGGAGCGCTGTGTTCTCCATTCTGTTCTATGGGAGTTCCCAGTACAGGGGAGCGCTGTGTTCTCCATTCTGTTCTATGGGAGTTCCCAGTATAGGAGAGTGCTGTGTTCTCCATTCTGTTCTATGGGAGTTCCCAGTACAGAGGAACACTGTGTTCTCCATTCTGTTCTATGGGAGTTCCCAGTACAGGGGAGCGCTGTGTTCTCCATTCTGTTCTATGGTAGTTCCCAGTACAGGGGAGCGCTGTGTTCTCCATTCTGTTCTATGGGAGTTCCCAGTACAGGGGAGCGCTGTGTTTTCCATTAACCTCTATGGGAGTTCCCAGTACAGGGGAGCGCTGTGTTCTCTCCATTCTGTTCTATGGGAGTCCCCAGTATAGGAGAGTGCTGTGTTCTCCATTCTGTTCTATGGGAGTTCCCAGTACAGAGGAACCACTGTGTTCTCCTTTTCTGTTCTATGGGAAGTTCCCAGTACGGGGAGCGCTGTGTTCCCTCCTTTCTGTTCTATGGTGTTCCCAGTACAGGGGAGCGCTGTGCTCTCCATTTGTTTATGGGAGTTCCCAGTACGGGGGGAGCGCTGTGTTCTCCATTCTGTTCTAGGGGAAAAGTTCCCAGTACAGGGAGCGCTGTGTTCTCCATTTCTGTTCTATGGGAGTTCCCAGTACAGAGGAACACTGTGTTCTCCATTCTGTTCTATGGGAGTTCCCAGTACAGGGGAGCGCTGTGTTCTCCATTCTGTTCTATGGGAGTTCCGACACAGGGGGGGACCCAAGCTCCATATACTGAGGAGCACATTACACATTGCTTTGTCCTAGTGAGAGTTATTACAGAATATTCAGAATCACCGGGCGAAGATAGGAACGAATCACCGGGCGAAGGTGATTTAATGAATAAATAAATACAAAAAGTTAAAGGGGTCGTCTCACTACAGGGATCGCTGCTGCTTTTTATGTTAAAGATCTTGCAAAAACAAGTCACTCTGCAAGATGTGTCCATTAACAGTGTCCGACCTATTCGTAGATATCCTCTCTTGCATGGGCTGCATCAGCTCCTCAGGTCACTATAGCTACAGACCTGTGTGATCTCTCCTGATAGGCTGGCCCGCGCCGGGTCGCTATAGTACAGATCTGTTTGGTCTCTCCTGATAGGCTGCCAGCACTGGTTGCTATAGCTACAGATCTGTTTGGTCTCTCCTGATAGGCTGTCAGCACTGGTTGCTATAGCTACAGACCTGTTTGGTCTCTCCAGATAGGCTGCCGCATGGTTGCTATAAGTACAGACCTGTTTGATCTCTCCTGATAGGCTGTCAGCACTGGTTGCTATAGCTACAGACCTGTTTGGTCTCTCCTGATAGGCTGCCAGCACTGGTTGCTATAGCTAAAGACCTGTCTTCTATTGCAGTCTAGTGGAAGCCAGTAAACACGCCCCTGAATTCAAAGTGAAACCAAGAAAACAGGACTGAGGTAAGATGAAAAGATGTAGTGAGACAACCCCTTTAAGGCCTAAGACTATAGTTAAAAAGTATGAAAATAAACCCAAGGCTATAATCACATGGCATAAAAAAAATAAAAGTAGAAGTTTAAAGTTATGGGTAATGAAATAGAAGTTATACAAAACCTAAGATAATTATCACATGGCGTAAACCCCCTCCACCCCAAAGGCTACAGTTAAAAAGCAAGAAAAAAAAACTTATCCTGAGGCTGTAATCACACGGCGTAAAAATAAATACATAAATAAAATAAAAAGTAAAAGCTTAAAGTAATAGTTAAAAGGCGTAAAAAAGCCCTAAAAACTTATAAAACCTAAAGCTATAATCACATGGTGTAAAATAAATAAAAGTAAAAGTTAAAGTTATTTATGGTTAAAAAGCAGGAAAAACACATAGAAAACCTAAGACAATAATCACGAGGCGTAATAAAAAAAATAAAGTAAAAGTTCAAAGCTCTGGTTAAAAGGCGTAAAAAAAAAAACCCTATAAAAAACCTAAGGTTATAATAATATGTAAGAAAAAAAAACAAACGACAACATGAAAGCCTAAGGCTACAGTCACACAGCGCACTTTTCTCTTGGACAAATTTGACACGTAAAGCACTCATAGGAAAACCTGCGTGTATCTGGCCTATTCCAGTGCTGCACATGGTCACAGGTGGTGATTTGACAAAGGGGTGTGGCTTCTCCCGCTTCTTCAGCGTAAGACTGTCAGGATGATGATACATGCGGTGCAGCGTAAGACAGTCAGGATGATGATACATGCGGTGCAGCGTAAGACCGTCAGGATGATGATACATGCGGCGCAGCGTCAGACCATCAGGATGATGATACATGTGGTGCAGCGTAAGACCCTCAGGATGATGATACATGTGGTGCAGCGTAAGACCCTCAGGATGATGATACATGTGGTGCAGCGTAAGACCGTCAGGATGATGATACATGCGGCGCAGCGTCAGACCCTCAGGATGATGATACATGCGGGGCAGCGTCAGACCCTCAGGATGATGATACATGTGGTGCAGCGTAAGACCCTCAGGATGATGATACATGTGGCGCAGCGTCAGACCATCAGGATGATGATACATGCTGCGCAGCGTAAGACCATACATGCCAACTCTCCCGTTTTTGGCGGGGGGGTCCCGCTATTTGGGGTCCCCTCCCGCCCTCCCGGGGGAGTTGGCATTCCTCCGCCGCTGCAGGCGGCGGGGGTCCTTTAATTACCGCGGCGCAAGAGTAGCGCTGGTGCGCTACTCTTGCGCCGCGGGACCGCTCCTACAGGCGGGTGCAGCGGGCCGCAGCGGCCGCTCACCCGCCCGCGGTCTCACTGTGCGGGGAGGAGGCAGGAGGGATCGCTCCCTCCTCCCTCCTCTCCCTGTATGTACGGCGCCGGTGTGTGCGCCGTACATACAGGTGAACGGCGCAAGGGGAAGTGACGCGCGGCTGCAGGGGAGTGACGCGCGGCTGCTGTCACTTCCCCCTGCGCCGCTGAAGAGATCGGTCGGGAGCGGCCACGCTGCAGGAGCCTGGTAAGGTAAGTGGATTTTATTATTTAATTTTTATTAGCTTTAGGGGGCTCTACCTGGCTAACAGAGAGGGAAACTACCTGGCAACAGAGGGGGCACTACCTGGCAACAGAGGGGGCACTACCTGGCAACAGAGGGGACATATACCAGGAAAAAAAGGGGGCACTACCAGGCAACAGAGGGGACATCTACCAGGCAACAGAGGGGGCACTACCTGGCAACAGAGGGGGCACTACCTGGCAACAGAGGGGACACTACCTGGCAACAAAGGGGGCACTACCTGGCTAACAGATGGGGGCACTACCTGGCAACAAATTTGGCACTACCTGGCAACAGAGGGGACACTACCTGGCAACAGAGGGGACACTACCTGGCTAACAGATGGGGACACTACCTGGCTAACAGATGGGGGCACTACCTGGCTAACAGAGGGGGCACTACCTGGCTAACAGCGGGGGCACTACCTGGCTAACAGAGGGGGCATCTACCTGGCAAACAGATGGGGGCACTACCTGGCAAACAGATGGGGGCACTACCTGGCAAACAGATGGGGGCACTACCTGGCTAACAGATGGGGGCACTACCTGGCTAACAGATGGGGGCACTACCTGGCAACAGATGGGGGCACTACCTGGCAACAGAGGGGACATCTACCTGGCAAACAATGGGGGCACTACCTGGCAAACAGATGGGGCACTACCTGGCAAACAGATGGGGGCACCTACCTGGCTGACAATGGGGGCACCTACCTGGCTGACAATGGGGGCCCCTACCTGGCTAACAATGGGGGCACCTACCTGGCTAACAATGGGGGGCACCTACCTGGCTAACAATGGGGGGCACCTACCTGGCTAACAAAGGGGGGCATCTACCTGGCTACAAATTTGGCTCTACCTGGCTACAGAGGGGGCATCTACTGGGCTACAAGGGGCATCTACCGGCCTGTAAGGGGCACTACCTGGTTATGGGGGGCCACCACCTGGCTATACGGGCCTCTACCTGGCTTTCTTCCAACGCCGTTATGCAGTTTGGTGGAGTGGGGTGTGGCTTTTTTGACGGGGCGTGGCATACCAACAAGATGGGCGTGTCCATGCAAATTTTTGCCGCGGCGCGCTACGCGCGCCGCCCACTGAATTCTCCTGCTTTTTCATTTTCGAAAGTTGGCAACTATGCGTAAGACCCTCAGGATGATGATACATGCGGGCAGCGTCAGACCGTCAGGATGATGATACATGCGGCGCAGCGTCAGACCGTCAGGATAATGATACATGCGGTGCAGCGTAAGACCCTCAGGATGATGATACATGCGGTGCAGCGTAAGACCCTCAGGATGATGATACATGCGGTGCAGCGTAAGACCCTCAGGATGATGATACATGCGGTGCAGCGTAAGACCCTCAGGATGATGATACATGCGACGCTGCCTAAGACCGTCAGGATGATGATACATGCGGCGCAGTGTAAGACCCTCAGGATGATGATACATGCGGGCAGCGTAAGACCCTCAGGATGATGATACATGCGGTGCAGCGTAAGACCCTCAGGATGATGATACATGCGACGCTGCCTAAGACCCTCAGGATGATGATACATACGGTGCAGCGTAAGACCCTCAGGATGATGATACATGCGACGCTGCCTAAGACCCTCAGGATGATGATACATGCGGTGCAGCGTCAGACCCTCAGGATGATGATACATGCGGCGCAGCGTTAGACCCTCAGGATGATGATACATGCGGCCAGCGTCAGAACCACATGATGATGTTACCATCGGCGCAGCGTAAGTACCTCAGGATGATGATACATGCTGCGCAGCGTCAGACCGTCAGGATGATGATACATGCGGCGCAGCGTAAGACCCTCAGGATGATGATACATGCGGCGCAGCGTCAGACCCTCAGGATGATGATACATGCGGGCCGCGTCAGACCCTCAGGATGATGATCCATGCGGCTCAGCGTAAGACCCTCCGGTAGTGGATACCTGCGGCGCTGCCTAAGTCCCTCAGGATGATGATACATGCGGTGCAGCGTAAGACCCTCAGGATGATGATACATGCGACGCTGCCTAAGACCGTCAGGATGATGAAACATGCGGCGCTGCGTAAGACCCTCGGGATGATGATACATGCGGCGCGGCGTAAGACCCTCAGGATGATGATACATGCGGCGCAGCGTCAGACCCTCAGGATGATGATACATGCGGCGCAGCGTAAGACCCTCAGGATGATGATACATGCGGCGCAGTGCAAGACCGTCTAGATTGCTAACCCTGCCCCATTGCTTTCCATGTCATCGGCGCTTGTGCTGGGTGATATTTGTGCTATTGCTATTTGGCACAAAGTCGTCAGCCGGCGCAGCAGATGAGGCATCTCCGGAACTCAGCTAAATGCCGGTCCTGGGTTAAAGCAGCAATTGTAAGTGAGAGGAAATGAGCGCCCCGTCCGACCAACCTTCCCCTATTGAAACGCACATAAAACAAAAATAATAAAAAAAAGTAATTGACTTTTTTTTTTTTTTAATAAAGGTTTTAATGCAGTAACTTTATTGCCAATCAAATTTGACAGAGCTCATTAAAGCATTGTAAGCCAAGAGCGGGGATATATGGGCTGATCCTGGCAGCGCTTTAAACGCGCTGCTTTATAGGACGCATTAACTCGCTTTGGGCCTGGAGTTCGAAATGAAAGTCATGTCCATAAAAAGTGGAGGGAGTTGCTTTCCTTTCAGTAGGGCCCCGGCGCACTGTGTTAAAATTAAACGAGGGCGAGCTTTACCCATAAATACTCTGCGGACGCACAAAACATGTTCCCACTTTATGAAACGCCGAATACGGTTTTGGTGAGCGAATTACACGAGCAATAATTGTCCCCGTTAAGGGCTTTTTTCCCCCCTTTTTTGGCAGCGGGTCGTGTGGTTTTGTGTTTAACGCGCGTCTAATCGTCCAGTAACAGGCGTGAGAGACGGAGATACTGTGTCGCTGTGACGGGCGGCCGATACCTCGGGGTCACGTCCCGCCCCACCCGGGTTTACAGAAATTGTTCTGACGGCTGTGGGTGTGAACGGCCGATGATGTCACACTCTAATGAAAGTTTATAGAGCTATGCTCGTGTAACTGGAGGAGTACAGGGAAGTGTGAGCGTAACCCCGGCGCCCCCTAGGTGCAGAGACAGAACCCGTGCACCCCCCTCCGCCTTGATCATTGGGCTCCCGGACCCAAACAATGTGAGACCAGTTTATAAGGGGCCTTCTGTGCAAAAGGGGATTCATATTGCAAGGCATTATGGGAAAGGAGCTGAGAAGCTCAAGCGCCCTCTATTGGATGTAACAAATCCTCAATTTGCTTTTGACCCACTGAGTCTTCAGAAAGCAAAAGGGATATTAGCCAAGCCAGCATCACTCATCTGCATACAGCCGTTTTGGGGTTTTGTCCCTCATCAGTGCAGAGCAGAGTGATACTGGCTGGCTGGGTGGGAGGCAATGAGTGGCTCAGAAAAGGGAGGAGAGCACCATATAGGTGTGTAGGGTTCATAGAAGAGAGTAATGGCTGCTGTAATATGAAACCCTCCTCCCATAAAACTAAAGAGGTGTTTAGTGCCTACATTCAAGATATAGACTACATTCATATTATTGGGCTCTAGCCCCGGACGGGCCTAAAACGTATACACAGGGGGCAGACCTTAGGCCCCCCGGATATGATGCCAACTCATTGGTTCCCTGCAAACGCATGGCAGAGATTGCAAATGGGACGAGAGAGGGAACCATCTTGCCCTGAACCTACTCAAATGCCCTGGTCACTATTTACTGTGGCATCAGATTGGATTTAAGATTTCTTCTATTCCAGTCATTAGCGCAAGGTCCTGGCTTCATCAGACACCTGAGCCCCGGCTGCACCCAGCACAGGGCACTGAGAGCAGCCCCGCCAGCAAGAGACATATTGTGCTACTTGTAGAGGTTGTCTCACTGTGCTATTTCACAGAGCCACAGGCGGCTTCAGGCTCACACTTCCTGTTCAAGCTGTGGGTGGTTCTACAGCTTCAGGCTCCCACTTCCTGTTCAGGCTGTGGGTGGTTCTACAGCTTCAGCTCCCACTCCTGTTCAGGCTGTGGGTGGTTCTACAGCTTCAGGCTCCCACTCCAGGCTGTGGGTGGTTCTACAGCTTCAGGCTTCACCTCCTGTTCAGGCTGTGGGTGGTTCTAAAGCTTCAGGCTCCCTCTTCCTGTTCAGGCTGTGGGTGGTTATGCAGCTTCTGACACCCACTTCCTGTTCAAGCTGTGGGCAGTTCTACAGCTTCAGGCTCCCACTTCCTGGTCAGGCTGTGGGTTCAGGCTCCCACTCTCTGTTCAGGATGCAGGTGGCTATATAACTTCAGGCTCCCAATTCCTGTATAGGCTTAGGGAGTTATAACAGCTACAGAATCCCACTACCTTTTCTGTGGGTGGTTTTACAGCTTCAGGCTCCCACTTCCTGTTCACACTGTGGGTGGTTCTACTGCTTCAGGCTCCCACTTCCTGTTCAGGCTGTGGGCGACTCTACAGCTTCAGACTCCCAGTTCTTGTTCAGGCTGTGGGCGACTCTACAGCTGCAGGGTCCCACTTCCTGCTTATTCTGTGGGCAGTTCTACAGCTTCAGGCTCCCACTTCCTGTTTATAATGTAGGCGGTTCTACAGCTTCAGGCTCCCACTTCCTGTTTATAATGTAGGCGGTTCTACAGCTTCAGGCTCCCACTTCCTGTTCAGGCTGTGGGCGGTTCTACAGCTTCAGGCTCCCACTTCCTGTTAGGCTGTGGGCGACTCTACAGCTTCCGCCTCCCATCTCCTGTTAGGCTGTTGGCGACTCTACAGCTTCATAATCCCAGTTCTTGTTCATGCTGTGGGCGACTCTCCTGCTTCAGGCTCCCACTTCCTGTCCTCAGGATACAATGTTTCCAGCAGACAATATCCTCAGGACACAATGTTTCCAGCAGACAATGTCTTTAGGATACAATGTTTCCAGCAGACAATGTCCTCAGGATACAATGTTTCCAGCAGATAATGTCCTCAGAATACAATGTTTCCAGCAGACAATGTCTATGATACATGTTTCCAGCAGACAATGTCATTAGGATACAATGTTTCCAGCAGACAGTGTCCTCAGGATACAATGTTTCCAGCAGACAATGTCCTCAGGATACAATGTTTCCAGCAGACAATGTCCTCAGGATACAATGTTTCCAGCAGACAATGTCCTCAGGATACAATGTTTCCAGCAGACAATGTCCTCAGGATACAATGTTTCCAGCAGACAATGTCCTCAGGATACAATGTTTCCAGCAGACACTGTCCATAGGATACAATGTTTCCAGCAGACAATGTCCTCAGGATACAATGTTTCCAGCAGACAATGTAACTGTAATGAGGATCTCGAGGAAGAATTGCAAAGGAAAAGCAAACAGGTGGAGCCGAAGCCGAGATTTCTGGGTAAATGTGCGTCTTGTAGATCTGGAAACTTACCTACATTATTATTTCCTCATTTAGATACAAACCTAGAGGCACCAATGTCCACAGGTCCAGGGCCTTGAAAGGCGCAAATTCCCACAAAGTCATGAAATTCACTAAATAAGCGCAGCGCTCTTTTATGTAGAAACCCCGGTCAGCCAACATATTAAAACCAATTGCCTAATAGTGTGCAGGTCCCACTCGCCTCCCCAAAACAGCTGTGACCAGCAGATCCTGTGAGGTGCAGCCCCTGCTCTGATCCCCGGGGCCCGGACTTCTCTGAAGAGTCCTGTGGTATCAGATCCTGTGAGGTGTGAGGTGCGGCCCCTGCAATGACCCCTGGGGCCCGGACTCCTCTGAAGAGTCCTGTGGTATCAGATCCTGTGAGGTGTGGCCCCTGCTCTGACCCCCGGGGCCCGGACTCCTCTGAAGAGTCCTGTGGTATCAGATCCTGTGAGGTGTGAGGTGCGGCCCCTGCACTGATCCCCGGGGCCCGGACTCCTCTGAAGAGTCCTGTGGTATCAGATCCTGTGAGGTGCGGCCCCTGCTCTGATCCCCGGGGCCCGGACTCCTCTGAAGAGTCCTGTGGTATCAGATCCTGTGAGGTGCGGCCCCTGCTCTGATCCCCGGGGCCCGGACTGCTCTGAAGAGTCCTGTGGTATCAGATCCTGTGAGATGATGCCCCTGCTCTGACCCCTGGGGCCCGGACTCCTCTGAAGAGTCCTGTGGTATCAGATCCTGTGAGGTGCGGCCCTCCTGCTCTGACCCCCGGGGCCCGGACTCCTCTGAAGAGTCCTGTGGTATCAGATCCTGTGAGGTGCGGCCCCTGCTCTGACCCCCGGGGCCCGGACTCCTCTGAAGAGTCCTGTGGTATCAGATCCTGTGAGGTGCGGCCCCTGCTCTGTCCCCCGGGGCCCGGACTCCTCTGAAGAGTCCTGTGGTATCAGATCCTGTGAGGTGTGAGGTGCGGCCCTGCTCTGACCCCGGGGCTCGGACTTCTCTGAAGAGTCCTGTGGTATCAGATCCTGTGAGGTGTGGCCCCTGCTCTGACCCCCGGACTCCTCTGAAGAGTCCTGTGGTATCAGATCCTGTGAGGTGCAGCCCCTGCTCTGACCCCCGGGGCCCGGACTCCTCTGAAGAGTCCTGTGCTATCAGATTCTATAAGTTGCTCGCTGCGGCCTCCATGGATCTTGTTCTCCAGCTCATCCCACAGACGCTCCATCAGAGTGAGATCTGGGAATCTGGGGAATCCCCATCTTGAGCTCTTTGTCATGTTCCTCTTTCCGGGACAGTTTTTGGCATGTGGCCCCAGGAGGCATTTTCCTACTACCATGATACGTGTACAATTTTAGGTAGGTGGTACATGTCAAATCCACATGATGCCAGGACATTCCCCATCACACTGCCTCCGCCATCTTGTCTTCTTCCCACAATGCATCCAGCGTCATCTCTTCCCCAGGTAAGTGATGCACCCGGCCGTAGACCCCCAGCAGAACATTGCCCTTTACACTGTCCCCGCCATCTTATCTTCTCCCCATAATGCATCCTGGTCCCATTTCTTCCCAAGGTAAGTGACTAAGATTGCCATACACAAGATACCTGGACCATATTGTCCATCATACTGCTTCTGCCATCTTGTCTTCTTCCCATAATGCATCCTGTTGCCATCTCCTCCCCAGGTAAGTGTCACACACGCACCTGGCTGTCCACATGATGAAGAACTTGATCAGCTCAGGCCACCTTCTTCCATTGCATCATGTCCCAGGCCGGTAATATAACCCCCTTCTTGCTCCAAGAGGCGCCATTGTTGCCAATGAACGTCACTCCCTTCAATGCTACGGCTGATCAGAGCGTAGTTTTACCACATGCCCAATTCTGATGAGGGTGCACTTATTTGAGCTGCTGAAGGGGTTGCATTTGAAATCTGATGAGAAATATTGCCTTGAAGATATCTTGGCACCGAAGATCTGTATCCTCATTATCAGTGGGCTGAAACTGGCCCCATATGGCCCAAAAGGTGATTCTCCTCTCAGTTGTCCTATGGGAAGTGAAGCCTGAACAAGGGCCTTAGTCAAAGAGCAGTGAGAGGGGCCGTGCGCGCTCCCCGTACGGAGATAAGAGGCTCATTTTCATCCAAAGAGAAAGGTACTTTGCATATTAGAAGTCAGAGGATGTTTAGGTTCCTTGGAAAGACATTAGAGCGGCGTCGATGAATCAGAGAAGCGCTGATAACGCACAATTCTCGCTTCAGAGACGCGGCCGGAGAATGTAAATGTCTGCGTCTCCATTGTGTCTTACAATGAACTCTGATCTGATCTTAATCATAGAGATGGTGCGATGAGAAAGAGTCCGAGGAGGAGCCGGCGCGGGGAGCTAATTCACAGCTCTCCTCCACATGCCTGCCATACGGCTCCAATGATCTACATGAAACAGGCTTAACAAAACATCTATAGGTCATACACGGAGTCACTGTGGAGTCGGGGCCACAACATCGGCCCAGGTTCTGCCATTTCATCTTACCCTTGTCCAATATCAACTCCACACACTTACTGGTCAATGACTAATATAATCACCCTCCCTTGGCCCGAGTGGCGCCATTGTCACCTTAAACAACTTTCAGGGCAGATCAGCTGACCAGGCTGCGCACCAGGAGCCCATTAGTGGAGCAGTTACCTTTAGGCTCTACAGAGCTCCTTACAGATTGGCAGCCAAGTGCACAGTATACTTCTTGCACCAGGAGCCCATTAGTGGAGCAGTTACCTTTAGGCTCTACAGAGCTCCTTACAGATTGGCAGCCAAGTGCACAGTATACTTCGTGCACCAGGAGCCCATTAGTGGAGCAGTTACCTTTAGGCTCTACAGAGCTCCTACAGATTGGCAGCCAAATGCACAGTATACTTCATGCACCAGGAGCCCATTAGTGGAGCAGTTACCTTTAGGCTCTACAGAGCTCCTTACAGATTGGCAGCCAAGTGCACAGTATACTTCTTGCACCAGGAGCCCATTAGTGGAGCAGTTACCTTTAGGCTCTACAGAGCTCCTACAGATTGGCAGCCAAATGCACAGTATACTTCATGCACCAGGAGCCCATTAGTGGAGTAGATACCTTCAGGCTCTACAAAGCTCCTACAGATTGGCAGCCAATTGCAGAGTATATTGCGTGCACTATGAGCCCATTTGTGGGGTAGTTACCTTTAGCCTCTACAAAACTCCTAGAGAATGGCAGCCAATTGCAGAGTATATTGCGTGCACCAGGAGCCCATTTGTGGGGTAGTTACCTTTAGCCTCTACAAAACTCCTAGAGAATGGCAGCCAAGTGCAGAGAATATGGAGTGCGCCAGGAGCCCATTTGTGAAGTAGTTACCTCTAGCCTTTATTAAGTTCCCTTAGGTTGGTAGCCGGCGCAGAGTATATTGCGTATCCTGAGATATTGTGACTAGAAAGGTGGGACATTTTTGCCATTTCATCCTCTCCTTCATATTAGATTCAATGTAAGGCTGTTGCTATGCAATCACCTCAAACAGCCTTCAGGGCAGATCGAACGACCAGGCTGCGCACCAGGACCCCATTAATGGAGCAGTTACCTTTAGCGCTCCTCTATACTGGGAACTCACATAGAACAGAATGGAGAACACAGCGCTCCCATGTACTGGGAACTCCCATAGAACATAATGGAGAACACAGCGCTCCCTGTACTGGGAACTCCCATAGAACAGAATGGAGAACACAGCGCTCCCCTGTACTGTGAACTCCCATAGAACAGAATGGAGAACACAGTGCCCCCCTGTACTGGATCTCTATTCTGAGCCGACACCTTCTGGGAACTGTTCCTGGAATAGGTGTGGATCCTAATGTTGGACTTGCACCTATCAGACTTTGATTGCAAACCCTTTAACCCCTCATTCTATAGCAGGGTATATGAAAATGGGTTTTCTAAAGCAGCTGACAGAAATCCGCACAACCTACCCCACCTACCCGTTCTCATGAGCTACGTTGGACACGGGGGTATCGGTCCTGCAGCCATGGACAGTGTCAAAGCTTAAGAAACAGATGTTCTCATCCTATTAAAATCACAACTATGAAATATCCCTCTGAGGTAAAATGAATGAGACGTCGCTGGTGAAGGCATTTGTAAGTGTAAGCTCTGTACCGTGCAGAGTGTCACTGGAAGCAGAAGATCTGGGGATGTTTCCTGTAAACTTCTCAGTCGTCCGGGAGATGATGGGAGTTGCTGCTCTGATGATTATTCCATGCACCTGTCAAGACAAAAGTGACAATGGTCTGTACATCAGCTCCATCCAGCAAAGCCAAATGCAAGCACAGCAAGCGACAGGAAATCTAAGGGGTTGTAGATAGAAATCTGGAGTAACTTCTCTTGGCCGTCTCCTAGTGCCTTGTTCTGACGGGCCGTCTTAACATTATGGGCCCCCGGGCCGAGCACTGCAATGAGACCTGCTCAAATATCTGACATTACAATGGGCTGTGCCTCTATCTTCTATATGACCCTGCAGCGATTCACAGGTCGAAGTGATCTCTCCGTGGACAGACAGCAGGTGGCCGCCGCGGCACCCGGTGACCATGGATCCGGACAAGTGAGGCGGCGGCGCTGGAGCGGAGCAAGTTTAAAAGGCGAATTGTTGTTGTTTTTTTTTCTATTTTACATCCTTTCCAACCGTTTGACGAGTTTTTTGTAAAAAGACAAAACCCCTTTAAGTTAAAGGGGCTTTGACATCACCAACGTCAATGGCGTATTGATAGGATAAGCCATCAATGTCAGACAGGGGGGGGGTCCCACCTCCGGGCCCTGCACCAATTAGAATGGGATCCTGAAACTAGTCTGTTCTGAATGGAGAAGCGGCTGCGCTTGCGTGGTTACTCTCTATTCATTTCAGTGGAAGTTTTGAGTACTCTCCATGAAATGCAAGTGCAACCGTTTCTCCATTCAGAACGAGGAGTATTGAGGCTCGTTCTACAGTCCGGGTCCTAGAGGTGGGGCTCGCACTTGTCTAACATTGACACCATATACTACCCACACTCCATCAATGTTTGTGATCGTAAAACCCAGAGGCGCAACTTCAAGCCCTTGGGCCCTAATGCAAAGAGTGCAATGGGGCCCCCGAGATACCATGCGCTTTTTACAACACTGGTGTCTTCTTATGTGGCAGAAGGGCTTTTGGGCACCCTCAGGCTGCTGGGCGTGGTAGCGACTGCTACCTCTGCATCCCCTGTAGCTACGCCCCTGGTAAAACCCCTTTAAAGGGATTAAGCCAAGAGTGAGAAAGATGGCTGAATGACGCAGCACAGACTGGAAAGCTGGCCGTGCTTGTGAAGTTATTCTCCATTCTGTTCTATGGGAGTTCCCGTACAGCTGAGCGGTGCGTTCAGCTCTGCTTGGAACTCCCATAGAACAGAAAGGAGAAGCGTGCACAAGCGCAACCGACTCTCCAGTCTGCACTGTGAATTTCGGGGGGCCTGTTCCCGAGATAGGAGTGGGTCCCACCAATGGCAGCATATCCTAGCAATATGCCATCCTTGTCCTCAGTGGTCCGCATGGGGGGCTCCATTGTCAGTGAATGAAGCACGGTAATTTCCGCACGCATTTAGCGTGTTATTTGCGCTGTAATACGGGCAAGATGCGTGCCGAAATTACGGTGATCCATAGTTCTCATAGAGAGCTATGGATTACGCCTCCTCTCCCCGCATGTACAACATGATCGTACTGTACGAGAGGGGAGATAAGTGTCAATTACTTGTGGTGAATACGCGCCATGAGTAATGAAAGTCAATGGGGCCGCGGGCTACTGGCCGCCCCGCATCGCAGGAGTACACTAGTATAAGCGTGAGCTCCCGAAACACACGATGTACTGCGGCGCTTATAGTACGTGCCGCAGTACATCGTGTGAACACACTCTTAGTTTCTTTTTTGGACCATTCTGGCACCAGTGCAACATCATTTCTTTTTAATGGACAATCCCTTTAATTAAAAAAAAGCATGTATTTTACATTACAAAGTTAAAACGGTTGCAAAAAAAAATAAATGTCCATTGAGCTGCTGCCTGCACTTTCAAAAAATGCAACGTGTGAACCCATTCTCAGCTGCAAACAAGTCACGCTGTGTCCCAACATGTAACGAATCTCAGCCCCAGAGGCAAAATCTGCAGCACTTCGTTGTGAATTGACCCTAAGGATATATTCAGACGGCGTAATTATGACGCGTCCTTTTGCGCGCTGTAAACGCCATTGTTCTGACTTTGAAATTATGGATTTGTGAGCCCTTAATTTCAAAGCGCAAATACTGCGCAATGTAGATTTCTGCCTCGTATACATTTATATTTCGTGGCACATAAGAATGAAGTAACAGGTCACTTTTTTCACATGTGTACAGTATTATACTGTGGCTTTTCTGCAGACTGGTGTGATCAGGTATTAATGCAATGTGCAGTTTTTCATCATCTAATTGTCCCCCTAGTGGAGGGGTGTGTGAGCTACTGCTCAGCAATTACCTGCACCTGTTATGTCTCTCCCAGGTAGCACAGGGGCCTGTGTTGCCTCCTACTGGGTTCAGCCTCTAATCCGGCCATTGAGCTGTAAGTACGGCCTTTGTGGTGTTTTTGAATAATGTTACATTTTTCTGTGATTTTTTTTGTTGTAAATTGTTAGTGTAGGGACTTGCAAATAATGAGGACCCTTACCGGGGCTTGAGAGCTTGCGCATAGTGGCCACTGTATCAACTAATACCTCATGTTTGATATTTTTCCAGTATGTCATTTTTTAGCCCAAAAATACTGGGGAGCAGAGGGTGTCAGTATTTTGTGTTGGACAGCCCGCCCAATTGAATAGTAGTGGCCTAATAGGCTATAATAGCCAGCATGGTGCACCACACGTATCTGCATTAATGGCACCCTTTTGTATCGCCTTATCTATATGCAATTATAATACCAGCAACCACCCCCGTTTTATATTGAAGGCTGTGAGTGGTTGTTTTATCTGTATTTTTAGATTTGTGCAATCTCCGTATGTATTATACTGTGGCTTTTCCACATACTGGTGTGAACAGGTATCAATTCAATGTGCAGTTTTTTATCATCTAATATTCCCCCTAGTGGTGGGGGGTGTGAGCTGCTGCTCAGCAATTACCTGCACCTGTTTATCTTTCACAAGTAGCATAGGGGCCTGTGTTGCCTCCTAATGAATTCAGTCTTTAGTCCAGCCATTGAGCTGTAAGGCCATGTTCACACGGCTTAAAATGGGCCGTATCTCGGTCCGTAATTACGCGGCGAAGTGCGCCAATTACGGGCCGAAAACGGCCCATTCATTACGGTAATTCACAGTTCTCATAGAGAACTATGGATTACGTCTCCTCTCCCCGCCCGGCGAATCCACCGGGGGGGAGATAATTCACCTGTCACTTTCTAGCGGCGTATACGCGCCGCTAGCAGTGATAGTCAATGGGCCGGCGAAGTGCCGGCCCCCTGCTTACTCCCCCGCTCACGCCCCGCCCCCGTCCACACGGCGTAATTGCGGGGCGTAATTACGTCCCGCAATTAAGCCGTGTGAACATAGCCTAAGTACGGCCTTTGGTGTGTTTTTGTGTACAGTAGTAGTAGAAATTCGAGAGTACAACAACAATTATTTTACATTGGGCAATGTTTTTAGCGTATCTTGGCACAGATTTCGGCGGAAAATACACGCTAAAATACACAGCAAAATATGCCGTGTGAACATACCCTAAGGGTGCTTTCACACGAAGTGTTTTATGGTGTGTTTTTCATGTTTTTTTAATGCGTTTTTTGTGCAGAAATGTACAGCATTAACTGCTATGCCTTTCTGCACAAAAAATGCATCCAAAAACGCACCAAAAACACTCCGTGTGAAAGCGCCCTAAGCCCTGTGTAAGCTGTGAATATTGTAATCAAGCACAGACCATTACGAGCTGATACTGAGACGGTACAGGATGACTAGTACGAGTATTTTCAGTTCTGTTACTGCCATTTGCCGCTGTGCAAACAAGCAGAGCCCAGCAGCGAGCACATGTTCCAGGAAGGAGCCGGGTCTTCAGGATCCAAATCCCTCATTGCTCTTCAAAAACACCAAAGGTTACGACATCAATAAAAATCCAGAACGTTTCCAGAACCATTAGTCCTCATTACGACCACATGAAAAGTTTCCACAAACAGCCGCATGCCAGTCACCGCCGTGGCCCGGGCGCACAGGCCTTGGCAGTCATCTCAATGAGCTCGCTGCTCGCAGTTGCCGTTTCTGGCAGGGTCCCGGCGGGGCTCATTCTCGGCTTAGTTTCTACACAGATCTCTAAAGGTGAAGACTTGAAGGCTGAAGCCACAGCAAACTCCTCGGTTGCCAGGAGCTGAATGAGGTCAGCGCAGGCGGCGTGCTGTCAGGAGGTTTGCGCTCGGGATGCAGACGCTCAGCTTTGTGTGATCCCTCCCCGGTGGAAGCAAAGCTGCTGAAACCAGCAATGTAACCGCGCTCTGACAACACACATTGCAAACCGTCCCCGTGCTCGAGGACCATGTGACCATAAGCAAACCGGACGGCATCGTCCCCCGTGCTGCACGGCCACGCAGGCTCTGTTTCACACCTCTGAGCAACGCCCGTGCTGCACGGTCAGGCTCTGTTCACACCTCTGACGCATCGCCCCGTGCTGCACCGTTAGGCTCTGTTCACACCTCTGATGCATCGCCCCGTGCTGCACCGTTAGGCTCTGTTCACACCTCTGACGCAACGCCCCGTGCTGCACGCTAAGGCTCTGTTCACACATCTACGCATCGCCCGTGCTGCACTCAGCTCTGTTCACACCTCTGAAGCATCGCCCCGTGCTGCACCGTTAGGCTCTGTTCACACCTCTGATGCATCGCCCCGTGCTGCACGGTTCAAGGGCTTTTGTTCACACTCGACCATGCCGTGCTGCACGTTAGGCTCTGTTCACACCTCTGAGCATCGCCCTACGGGCTGCAGGCTGGTCAGGCTCTGTTCACACCTCTGATTGGGACTCGGGGCAACCCGGGGGGCTGGGGCACGGTCAGGCTCTGTTACCCTCGGACGCGTGCTGGAAACGCATCAGGCGTTTCACCTGCTGGTTGCTCCCGTGCTCACCGTAGGCTCTGTTCACACCTCTGATGCAACGCTCCGTGCTGCACGGTCAGGCTCTGTTCACACCTCTGATGCAACGCTCCGTGCTACACGGTCAGGCTCTGTTCACACCTCTGATGCATCGCCCCGTGCTGCACGGTGAGGCTCTGTTCACACCTCTGACGCATCGCCCCGTGCTGCACGCTTAGGCTCTGTTCACACCTCTGATGCATCGCCCCGTGCTGCACGCTTAGGCTCTGTTCACACCTCTGATGCATCGCTCCGTGCTGCACCGTTAGGCTCTGTTCACACCTCTAACCATTCCAATCGGAAAAATCCAACATATCTGACTCTGCAGAGTTAATATGTAAAATCCGCGTTATTTTAGGCTTAACCTTGGATTTCTGCTGAGGAGTCCTACTTGACAGAGGCAGGACTCGTCCCGGATTTGGATTTTTTTTCATCACTGGAAAACATCAGCATCGCCTGCACTGAGACGCAAATTTTCCATTGCAAATAATATGAAGGATTGCAGTCAGGCTTGGACGCTGATCCCGACATAGAATTAGCGCGGAATCCAAGTTGGAGTGAGGCGCGGCTTCCACTGCACTGACACGACTGAAAACTGCTCCCATAGACTGTAAGGGAGCGTTCACACGGCAAAGACAAAACAACGGTTGGATTTTCCAACCGGTATTTTGTCTTTTTTTGGCGGAAAAATGAACATGTTCTAAGTTCATAGGAACGGCAGCAGTCTAAAAAAACGTCAGGCGGAAAATCCGTGCACTGTGGAGGGTGGACGGCTGCAGGGATTGTCTATTTAAGTCCATGTACAAGGTTGACAGACGCCTTAAAGACGGATTTCAGATCTGAAAATTGTCTGTAACACCGATGGAAAACCTTTGCCGTGAGGACAAGTACAAACTGTAAAAACGCTCTGGGGTCTCCACAGAAGGCTTTTTTTCTGTCCGTTTTTGCTGCTGGTTGGTTTTTGAAACGTGTTACAAAAAATTACAGAGAAGAGAATCTACTATTGGAGTCTATGGAAAGCGCTGGACTTTTTTTGGCGCCTTTTTTGCAGAACTCCACAGCAACTATAACGCTGTGCTCTTCTGCAAAAAGAAGCGCCAAAAAACGTAAAACGCGCCCCCCCCCCCCAAAAAAAAGGTTGTTTTTTCAGCACCTTTTGACAGACAGTGGAGAAAAACTCAGTTTAGGATTTTATTTTCATTGAGTTTTTTGTCCAATGCCTGCAGACCGAGTCTAAGGGTATATTTATACGGCTGATGTTGAACACTGAAAATTGTGTCTAAAACGGCCTCTGATTCAGAGCAGAATCCACATGTGAGATCCACTGATTTACAACAGCTCATAGCAACCAATCAGAGCCCATAGCAAACAATCAGAGCCCATAGCCACCAGTCAGAGCCAATAGCCACCAGAGCCCATAGCCACCAATCAAGCCATAGCCACCAATCAGAGCCCATAGCCACCAATCACAGCCATAGCCACCAATCAGAGCCATAGAACCAATCAGAGCCCATAGCGACCAATAAGAGCCCATAGCGACCAATCTGAGCCCACAGCAACCAATCAGAGCCCATAGCCACCAATCAGCTCATAGCCACCAATCAGAGCCCATAGCCACCAATCAGAGGCCACAGACACCAATCAGGTCATAGCGACCAATCAGCTCATAGCGACCAATCAGAGCCCATAGCAACTAGAGCTCATAGCAACCAATTAGAACTCATAGCAACCAATCGGAGCTCATAGCCACCAATCAGAGCCCATAGCAACCAATCAGAGCCCATAGCGACCAATCAGAGCTCACATGACCAAATCAGCACTCATAGCACCAATCAGAGCCATATCGCTAACTCAGAGCCATAGCAATCCAGAGTTCATAGCAACCAATCAGAGTCCACAGCAACCAATCAGATTGTTTGCTGTGGGCTCTAATTGGCTGCTATGAGCTCTGATTTGTTTTCATGAGCTCTGATTGGTTGCTCTGGGCTCTTATTGGTTGCTATGGGCTCTGATTGGTTGCTATGGGCTCTGATTAGTTGCTATGAGCTCTGATTGGTTGCTATGGGCTCTGATTGGCTGCTATGGGCAACAAAGACAGTCTTACGGCTAGACAGTTTTCATACATAAGCCCCAATGTGTGAACCTGGCTCTATATGAATCCTGAGCTCTCTGAGCTCAGATTAGAGTAAGTGCTGTCCGGCCGCGGCGCTGAGTTCAGGTTCCTCCATCTCTTATTAGAAAGTGAAAGCAGGGCTGGGTAATTGCGTCTCGGGGCCCCGCGGAGATTCCAGGTGCGCATATAGATGCAGAACCCGCTCTACAAGACGACGGCGCTGATTCATTGCAGCAAACTGGCCCAGGGGCTCCGGAGCGGCCGCTAAAACAGCCATCAGCCAACATCTCCCCCAACGCCGAATTAAGAGCCAGGCTGACAGCGCTTCATCTCCATGGGAGGCCGCGGCTAGGGCATGGAAACCCAGCGAAAGAGGCAGCGCAGGCGCCTCAGAGGGAGAGACGCTCCCAATACTCCGGAGGGCCGCGCTCTGAAGGAGCAGGATTTATTAGAGTACACATTTGCACAACTGCAAAAAGCTCTCAGCAGTTTCCCCCCCCAAAAAATATTCAAAAAAACTGATCCTTAGAAACCGGGGGCGGGCGACCCTAGAGGGGGGCACAAGCAGAGCTGCTGAAAACCGGGAGGACGGGGAGACCTAGGGGACACGAGCAGAGCTGCTAGAAACCCGGGGGACCGGGGGACCATAAGAGGACAAGAGCAGAGCTGCTAGAAAAGGAGGACCGGGGCGACCCCAAAAGGGGACACAGAGCAGAGTGCAAAAACGGGGGGGGCCGGGGGGACCCTGAGGGACACAGAGCAGGTGCTAGAAACCGGGGACCGGGGAGCCATTTTTTTTTTTTTTTTTAGAGGACACAGAGCAGATCTGCTATAAACCGGAGGACGGGGAGACCATAGAGAGGACACAGAGCAGAGCTGCTAGAAACCCGAGGACCGGGCGACCATAGAGAGGAACACAGAGCAGAGCTGCTAGAAACTGGAGGACGGGGAGGACCATAGAGAGGACACAGAGCAGAGCTGCTAGAAACCGGAGGAACCGGGCGACCACAGAGAGGACACAGAGCAGAGCTGCTAAAACGGAGACGGGAGACCATAGAGAGGACAGGCAAGCTGCTAGAAACCGGAGGACCGGGGCGACCATAGAGAGGACACAGAGCAGAGCTGCTAGAAACCGGAGGACCGGGGCGACCATAGAGAGGACACAGAGCAGAGCTGCTAGAAACTGGAGGACGGGGAGACCATAGAGAGGACACAGAGCAGAGCTGCTAGAAACCGGAGGACCGGGGCGACCATAGAGAGGACACAGAGCAGAGCAGCTAGAAAAACTGAGGACGGGGAGACCAGAGAGAGGACAAAGAGCATAGCAGAGCTGCTAGAAACTGGAGGACGGTGAGAACATAGAGAGGACACAGAGCAGAGCTGCTAGAAACTGGAGGACCGGGGAGACCATAGAGAGGACACAGAGCAGAGCTGCTAGAAACTGGAGGACGGGGAGACCATAGAGGGGACACAGAGCAGAGCTGCTAGAAACCGGAGGACCGGGGAGACCATAGAGAGGACACAGAGCAGAGCTGCTAGAAACCGGAGGACCGGGGAGACCATAGAGAGGACACAGAGCAGAGCTGCTAGAAACCGGAGGACCGGGGCGACCACAGATAGGACACAGAGCACGGCGGCTAGAACCCAGGTCCGGGGCGGCCACAGAGAGGACACAGTGCAGAGCTGCTAGAAACTGAGGACCGGGGCGACCATAGAGAGGACACAGAGCAGAGCTGCTAGAAACCGGATGGACCGGGGAACATAGAGAGGACACAGAGCAGAGCTGCTAGAAACGGAGGACCGGGCGACCATAGAGAGGACACAGAGCAGGAGCTGCTAAAAACCGGAGGACACGGGGAGGGCCACAGAGGGGGACACAGAGCAGAGCTGCTAGAAACCGGAGGACCGGGGAGACCACAGGAGACACGATGCAGAGCTGCTAGAAACCGGAGGAGGACCGGGGCGACTCATCAGGAGAGGACACAGAGCAGAGCTGCTAAACCGGAGGAACCGGGGGACTTAGAGAGGCACAGAGCAGAGCTGCTGAAACCGGAGGACCGGGGCGTCCATTGAGAGGACACAGAGCAGAGCTGCTAGAAACCGGAGCACCGGGGGACTAAGAGGACACAGAGCCAAAGCTGCTAAAAACTGGAGGACCGAGGAGGGCCATAGTGAGGACCCCAGAGCAGGTGAGAATACCGGAACAGCAGGACCCAGGGCCACAGCTACGTGAGCTACGGCAGGGTGGCGGCTGCCTCGGACCGTCCCGAGATGGAGTGGGGGACAGAAGCTTCTCAAGGGTGAGGATCTGTTACTGGTTCTTTAATTCTAGAACGTTTCCTGGGATTGAGTTCATTTATTAAACTCCTTTAACTCAGGCGGAGTCTGGCTCGGACTGGCTGGGGAGACCTCCAGTGGGCCCCTGAGCATGGTGGGGCTGGGGAAAACCTCCATGGGCCCCTGAGCATGGTGGGGCTGGGAAGACGTCCAATGGGCCCCTGAGCATGGTGAGGCTGGGGAGACCTCCAGTGGGCCCCTGAGCATGGTGGGGCTGGGGAAGACCCCAATGGGCCCCTGAGCATGGTGGGGCTGGGCAAACCGCCAGTGGGCCCCTGAGCATGGTGGGGCTGGGGAGACCTCCAGTGGGCCCCTGAGCATTGTGGAGCTGAGGAAACCTCCAGTGGGCCCCTGAGCATTGTGGAGCTGGGGAAACCTCCAGTGGGCCCCCTGAGCACGGTGGGGCTGGGAGAGACTCCAATGGCCCCTGAGCATGGTGGGGCTGGGGAGACCTCCATGGGCCCTGAGCACGGTGGGGCTGGGGAGACCTCCAGTGGGCCCCTGAGCACGGTGGGGCTGGGGAGACCTCCAATGGGCCCCTGAGCACGGTGGGGCTGGGGAGACCTCCAATGGGCCCCTGAGCATGGTGGGGCTGGGGAGACCTCCAGTGGGTCCCTGAGCATGTGGGGCTGGGGAGACCTCCAATGGGCCCCTGAGCACGGTGGGGCTGGGGAGACCTCCAATGGGCACCTGAGCACAGTGGGGCTGGTGAGACCTCCAATGGGCCCAGAGCACGGTGGGCTGGGGAGACCTCCAATGGGCCCCTGAGCACGGTGGGGCTGGGGAGACCTCCAGTGGGTCCCAGAGCATGGTGGGGCTGGGGAGACCTCCAATGGGCCCCTGAGCATGGTGGGGCTGGGAGACCTCCATGGGCCCCTGAGCATGGTGGGGCTGGGGAGACCTCCAGTGGGTCCCTGAGCATGGTGGGGCTGGGGAGACCTCCATTGGGCCCCAGAGCATGGTGGGACTGGGAAGACCTCCATGGGCCCCTGAGCATGGTGGGGCTGGGGAGACCTCCAGTGGGTCCCTGAGCATGGTGGGGCTGGGGAGACCTCCAATGGGCCCCTGAGCATGGTGGGGCTGGGGAGACCTCCAGTGGGTCCCTGAGCATGGTGGGGCTGGGGAGACCTACAGTGGGACCCTGAGCAGGTGGGGCTGGGGAAGACCTCCATTGGGCCCCTGACCATGGCGGGGGTGGGAGACCTCCAGTGGCCCTGAACATGGGGGCTGGGGAGGACCTCCATTGGGCCCTGAGCACAGTGGGGCCGGTGAGACCTCCCGTGGGCCCCTGAGCATGGTGGGGCTGGGGAGACCTCCAGTGGTCCCCTGAGCACGGTGGGGTGGAGAAACCCCCAATGGGCCCTGAGCACGGTGGGGCTGGGAGACCTCCATGGGCCCCTGAGCACGGTGGGGCTGGGGAAGACCTCCAGTGGGCCCTGAGCATGGTGGGGCTGGGGAGGGCCTCCAAATGGGTCCCTGAGCATGGTGGGGCTGGGGAGACCTCCATGGCCCTGAGCCTGGTGGGGCTGGTGAGACCCTCATTGGGCCACAGAGCATTGTGGGACTGGGAAGACGTCCATGGGCCCCAGATCAAGGAGGGGCTGGGGAGACCTCCAGTGGTCTCCTGAGCATGGTGGGGCTGGGGAGACCTCCAGTTTGGGGCCCTGAGCATGGTGGGGTGGGGAGAGACTCCAAGTGGGCCCCAGAGCATGGTGGGGCTGGGAAGACGTCCAATGGGCCCCAGAGCATGGTGGGGCTGGGAAGACGTCCATGGGCCCCTGAGCATGGTGGGGCTGGGGAGACCTCCAGTGGGTCCCGAGCATGGTGGGGGCTTGGGGAGACCTCAATGGCCCTGAGCATGGTGGGGCTGGGGAGACCTCCAGTGGTCTCCTGAGCATGGTGGGGCTGGGGAGACCTCCAGTGGTCTCCTGAGCATGGTGGGGCTGGGGAGACCTCCAGTGGGCCCCTGAGCATGGTGGGGCTGGGGAGACCTCCAGTGGCCCCCTGAGCATGGTGGGGCTGGGGAGACCTCCAGTGGGCCCCTGAGCATGGTGGGGCTGGTGAGACCTCCAATGGGTCCCAGAGAATGGTGGGACTGGGGGAGACCTTTCCCGTGGGCCCTGAGCATGGTGGGGCTGGGGAGACCTTCAGTGGGCCCCTGAAACATGGTTTGGGCTGGGGAGAACCCTCATTGGGGCCCCAGAAGCATGGTGGGGCTGGGAGACCTCCATGGCCCCGAGCATGAGGGGCTGGGGACCTCCAGTGGTCCCTGAGCATGGTGGAGCTGAGGAGAACCTCCAGTGGGCCCCTGAGCATGGTGGGGCTGGGGAGACCTCCAGTGGGCCCAGAGCATGGGGGGAGCTGGGGAAACCTCCATGGGCCCCTGAGCATGGTGGGCAGGGGAGACCTCCAGTGGCTCCTGAGCATGGTGGGGACCTGGGGAAGACTTTTTCCAAGTGGGCCTAGAAACATGGTGGGGCTGGGAGACATCCATTGGGCCCCGAAGGTTCAGCTGGTGGGACCTCCAATTGGCCCTGGCACAGTGGGGCTGCATGAACCTCCAGTGGGCCCTGACATGGCAGGGGGGGGGAAATACCTCCACGTGGGCTCCCAAGAGCATATGGTGGGAAGAAACCGTCCATTGGCCCCAGAACCTCATGGTGGGCGGAGACTCCTACATGGGCCCCTGAACATGAGGGGCTGGGAGACCTCCAAGTAGGCCCCTGAGCATGGTGGGCGGGAGGACCTCCATGTGGCCATCGACATCGGTGGGCTGGGAGACCTCCAGTGGGATCCCTGAGCATGGTGGGCCCGGGAGACATCCAGTGGGCCCCTGAGCATTGGTGGGCTGGGGAGACACTCCAGTGGGCCCCTAAGCATGGATGGGTGGGGAAGACCCTCCATGGGCCCCAGAGTCATGGGGCTGGAAGTACCTCCAATGGGGCCCAGAGCATTGGGGGGCCATGGGAGACCTCCAGTGGGGCCCAGAGCATCTGGTGGGGCTGGGAAGACTCTCCAATGGGCCCCTGATGCATAGTTGGGGCCTGGGGAGACCTCCATGTGGCCCTGAGCACTGGTTGGGCTGAGAGAACTCCATTGGGCCCCATGAGCATTGGTGGGCACGAGCTTTAAGGGCCCCTGAGCATGGTGGGGCTGGGGAGACCTCCAGGGGCCCCTGGGGATGGGGGGGGTGGGGAGACCCAGTGGGCCCCTGGCATGGTGGGGGGGGAACCTTCAGTGGGGCCCCTGGAGGTGGGGCTGGGGAGACCTTCTTTGGGGGCCCGAACTGGTGGGCTGGGAGACCTAATGGGCCCCCGAGCATGGTGGGGTGGGGAGGCCTTAGTGGGCCCCCGAGCAGTGGGGTGGGGGGACCTCCCTGGGGGCCCTGACATTGTGGGGTGGGAAAACCCCCAGTGGCCCCGAATTTTTTTGGGCTGGGGGAAACTCCAGGGGGCCCCTTTCATTGTGGAGCTGGGGGAAAACCCTAAGGGGGGGAAGCATGGGGGAGTTAGGGGAAAATTCCAGTAGGTCCCTAGCAGGTGGGACCTGATACTTTTTTAAGGAAAAAACAAAAAAGAGATAGAAACAAGGACACATGCAGTGCTTAGGGTGGGCCCCCAAAAAAAAATCACTGGGGACCTCAACAATAAAATTCCACGGGGGGGGCTCCAAGAATCTTTCCCTTGGCCCCCAAAAAAAACATACCCGGGGGGCCCCAAGAATCACCCCCATGGTGGCCCAAGAACACCTCCATTTGGGGGGCCCAAAAACACCCCACTGGTGGCCCCAAAAAATACCCCACTGGTGGCCCCAAAATCACCTCCACTGTTGGCCCCAAGAATCACCTCCTTGGGGGCCCAAGAATCACCTCCACTGGTGGACCCCAAGAATCTCCTCCACTCGTGGCCCCAAAATCAACATCACCGGTGGGCCCCAAGAATCACCTCCACTGGTGAGCTCCAAGAATCACCTCCATTGGTGGGCCCCAAGAATCACCTCCACTGGTGGGCCCCAAGAATCACCTCCACTGGTAGACCCCAAGAATCACCTCCACAGGTGGACCCCAAGAATCACCTCCACTTGTGGGCCCAAGAATCACCTCCACTGGGTAGACCCCAAGAATCACCCCTGGTGGACCCAAAAATCACCTCCACTGGTGGGCCCCAAGAATCACCTCCACTGGTGGGCCCCAAGAATCACCTCCACTGGTGGGCCCCAAGAATCATCTCCACTGGTGGGCCACAAGAATCACCTCCACTGGTGGGCCCCAAGAATCACCTCCACTGGTGGCCCCCAAGAATCACCTCCACTGGTGGGCCCCCAAGAATCACCTCCCCTGTTGGGCCCCAAGAATCATCTCCCCTGTTGGGCCCCAAGAATCATCTCCCCTGTTGGGCCCCAAGAATCATCTCCACTGGTGGCCCCCAAGAATCAAGCCAACACTTGCTGAAGATAACAAACAGCAGAATGACATCTGTTTTTTCTATAATAGATTTTTTTTTAGACAGAACAATTAAAAATTGAACTGAAATCCCGTTTTAATCCTTGCACAATCTTTGGGCTTTGGACACAACTGACCACTGTCACATACACAGCTGCCCATCATAAAGTTGTACCGCCCACTGGACTCCGTGAAGAAGACACAAGGATTTGAATGAATAGTTCCTTAATAAACAGACATAAGGATAGATAAATATGCTCCAGGGCGCTGCCCACAGATTGGTCCATATGTTAACGTGGCGCGTCCCGTGATGAAGGTGGAAGAGGGCCCTATCACCCCCTTTCATTAAAAAACCTTTATGAATTAACCCAGCTGAAAAGGGGTTTTCCAAGACTTCTACAAACCTTCCTTCCACTGCGCTCAAATAGAAAAGTCCCCCATATTTCCCTCTCCCAGTACCACCGTTCCAGAGCTTCAGTGTTCCCTCCTGTGTCCCTCACTGATGACATCACGTTCATGGATCACATGATGCTACAGCCAATCTGCTTGTACAGCATGTGACCACAGAGCTCAGTGATTGGTTCATGTACAACATATGACCACAGAGGAGGTCAGTGATTGGTGGCAGCATCATGTGACAACAGGTCAGTGATTGGTTCATGATTCACATGATGCTGCAGCCAATCTGCATGCACATCATGTGACCACAGAGGAGCTCAGTGATTGGGTGAAGCATCATGTGATCCATGAACATGACGTCATCAATAAGGGATAGGGGAAGAGGTCACTGGAGCTCTGGAACGGTGGTGATAGGAGAGGTAACTTTGAGCTCATTTTCTAATTTAGCGCAGTGTGAGGTGGGAGCGAGGTTTTAAAAGTCTTGGAAAACCCCTTTAAAGGTGTGACGCTAAGCTCTTCCTGTCGCTCTGACTACAGGGGACCAAAAACAGGAGCGCACGCCGTGCCCCACAAAGGAAAATCAATATCCGAAAACTGAACGCGCCAGATACCCCCGCTCCAACAACCCGTGACCTCCGGAGTCATACTTACAGCTCCAGGTTTTACAGTCTCAGTGCTAAAAAAAAATCTGAGCAAAAGATTGATGGAGCGGAGGACCCCCCCACTACACGTCAGGAGGCACCTACGGCGCGCACGGCCCACGCCGATGTTCCGGGCTGCCGCATCGGCCGCCGCCATCCCCGAGGATGAAACTCGATAAGTTAGGCAGACGCAGCGGGGCGGCCGCGCGCTCGGGCTCCCCATCTCACTGCACAGGGCCGATAAATAAGAGAAAGTTAAAGCGCCCTGAAGTAGCGAGCACCACACTGTTTGGCCTCGGGCAGATGAGAGGCGGAGGAAATGCGCTGCCCGCCGGCTCCCAAACAGTGGGATTAATAACGCATCAATTTTAATGCAGCGGCCTTTTTTTCTGCTTCACAAACAGCAAAGTGAATGTTTGAGCATCTCGGCGGGGGGCTAATGAGCAGTCTGATTACTTATTCAGATTTCTACACGCAGACATGTTCTGTCCTGGAGAGGGGGATGGAGGAGGCTTCACTCATAACACCACCAAGATGAAGGCGAGAGTGCGGGATGAGGAGCGCCACACGAGGGGATGAGGAGCGCCACACGAGGGGATGAGGAGCGCCACACGAGGGGATGAGGAGCGCCACACGAGGGGATGAGGAGCGCCACACGAGGGGATGAGGAGCGCCACACGAGGGGATGCAGCCATGGCAGCTCCTTTGTCCCTAGAATTCATGCGGGGGCTGGAAGCTTTGCATCTACAAATTGTAGAAAATGCACATTGAGGTGGGAGGATATGAGGCCCTTTACCACAGACGCCCAGACACCGACAGAACTGCAGCCCGAAAGCGAGTCCTCCACAATGCACCACAAGGGGCGGATAGAGCCCAAGAGTCATCACATCGTACCCAGAAGCAAAGGGACCTCCAACCTGGCAATTTAGATGGCAAATCACTAGGATACATCAAAGTGGATTAGATGTAGGTTCCACCGCTGGGTCCTGCAGCCATCTCGGGAACGGGCCCCAGAAAGTGTCGGCTCAGAATGGAGATCTGGTCAGGCTTGTGCACGACTCTCCATTCTGTTCTATGGGGGTGCTGAGTACAAGTGAACACAGGGCCCCTACCAGAAACTCACATAGAACAGAATGGAGAACATAGCGCTCCCTGTACTGAGAACCTTCCTAGAACAGAATGGAGATTTGTGCATAAGCCTGACTGGATCTACATACTCAGCCGAGACTTTCAGGGGCCCGTTCATAAGATAGGTACGGGGCCCAGAGGTGGAACCTACACCTATCGGACTTTGTTGACATATTGTAGTACATACCAAAGTCTATGGTGGGATTATCTCTTAAACATCAGAAGAGGCCTCCAGTTGTAGGTCTGATGGGTTTCAGGCAGCTCTTCCTCCTGACTCCATACACCTCGACCGAGCATGCAGGTGTTTTCCACTGGAATGGTAGGACGTAAGGTTCTGCCGGACCCAGCTGGACCCCAAGAGTCAACCACTGAGCCACCATGCTGCACCATGTTAACCACTGAGCCACCAGACTAACAACTGAGCCACGGTGCTGCACTATACTAACCACTGAGCCACCGTGCTGCACCATGCTAACCACTGAGCCACTGTGCTGCACCATGCTAACCACTGAGCCACCATGCTGCACCATGCTAACCACTGAGCCACCGTGTTTTACCATGGTAACCACTGAGCCACAATACTGTAACATGCTAACTACTGAGCCACTTTGCTGCACCATGTGAACCAATGAACCACCATACTCCACCATGCTAACTACTGAACCATTGTGCTGCACCATGCTAACTACTGAGCCACAATACTGCACCATTCTAACCACTTAGGGCAACATGTCAGAAGAGTGGCGTATCCATGACAGTTTTAGGCGCATTAAATCAGTGTAAAGTGCACCTGAAAGTCCGATCCTTTCCAAAAACTGTCACCAGGTATGCGCCTTAATGCGCCTAAAAAGGCGAATCGCGTCAAAAAGGGCGTATTGTGCAACATGCGACACATAGCATATCATTGGTGAGATATGTAATGCGCCTATCGCGGCGCATTGACCGACGCAGGCGCACAGCCCACCCTACTTAAGCGCATTACAAAGTATTGTGCCCGGGGTATAATGCGTCTAGTTTTGGTGCACGACAGTCAATTTACAACAAGAATATGGTGTCAGAAGTGGTTTTGGTGCAAAATAGACCAAAAAACTGGCGCTGGTGTGTTGGGACATGTCACCCTTTGTCTCTGAACAAAACAACAAGTCTAAAATCCGCGTCATCTGATTGATGGAAAGTATTTTACCTTGTACTCTGAGCAGTGAGATGTACATTGTTAGGGCACATTTCTGAACCTATGAACACCTCCTTACAATGTAGAATGAGTCTCCTCTGTGTCTAGGGCAATAACACGGAAGTCAAGAAGATCGGATCGCCGGGACCCCCGGAGTCGCAGCAGCGGGGGACAACTCAGCAAGTATTAGGGGTTTTTGGACCACCCTGGCCCCAATGCAGCACTGTTTTGTTTTTTTTTAGAGTACAAGCTCTTCTAAGGAAAATTCCTAGACACGGCTTTTTCTGCAATCAGACAAGCCCAGCTCTCCTCCTGCTCCCACGTGGTCTAACATCACCCAAGGTGTAGAATAAATGTCTATGAGATGAAATTCCCGAGGACCCCTTCCTCGCAGGGGAGGTCTGCATGAAACCCGCCAATTCCACATATGACCGGGCTGAGAGATTATTACATTTCACAGTTCATCTAAGAAACAGAGAAGCCAAATTGTCTCCGATTTTTTTTTTTTTTTTGCAATTTTAAAATAATTAAGGGGAAAATTAAAAATATAAGAAACGAGGGGTTAACATCCGGATTAAGATTAAAATATGTAAGCAGCAAAACATGGCTGCCGGGCGGCTGAGTGGGGCGCGTCTGCCAAGAGACGCTTCCTCATCCACTGATTGGGCTTAATTAATCAGCTGGGTCCTAATTATTTCCTCTAAGTTGCATCTGAAACTAAACTCATAATTGTGAATCCACAATGAATAATAACGACTTCTGGTTCTTTGTGTCAGGTAAATACGTGGACAGAACCGAGACTCCACATCATCTCCGTCTATTAGCTCCGACTGCCGGGCGCTAATGTTGTGTTTATTACGCCTGCAGGAAAACAGCAACTTTCCCAATTAAAATAACCCAATTATATCAATGCTAATTGTGTTTTAAAGCACTTGTAGGGCTAAGGCAAAAAACAGAGCGGCGCATGGACAGGGGAGGGATCGCTTTCTGACAGGCTGTAAACACACGGACACTAGGGCACAAAAATGACAGATCACAACCAGGCTGCCACAGGGGAGCAAGAATCATCTCCACTGGTGGGCCCCAAGAATCAACTCTATTGAGGGGGCCACTAGAATTAACTCCACCACTGGACCCAAGGATCAACTCGACTGATGGCCCCCAACAATCAACTCCACTGGTGGCCCCAAGAATCATCTCAACTGGTGGAACCCAAGAATCAACTTCAATGGTGGACCCCAAGAACCAACTCCACCGCTGGCCCCAAGAATCATCTCCACTGGTGGGCCCCTTGAATCAACTTCACTGGTGGACCCCAAGATAGTCAGCTCCCACTGGTGGCCCCACAAGAATCACCTCCACTGGTGGCCCCAAGAACCAACTCCACTGGTGGCCCCAAGAATCATCTCCACTGGTGACCCCGAGAATCAAATCTACTAGTGGCTCCAAGAATCATCTCCAATGGTGGGTCCCAAGAATCACCTCCACTGGTGGACCACAAGAACCAACTCCACTGGTGGCCCCAAGAATCATCTCCACTGGTGACCCCGAGAATCAAATCTACTGGTGGCTCCAAGAATCAACTCCAATGGTGGGTCCCAAGAATCACCTCCACTGGTGGACCCCAAGAATCAACTTCACTGGTGGGTCCCAAGACTTTTACTCCATTGGTGGGCCCCAATAATCAGCTTCACTGGTGGCACCAAGAATCAGCTCCACTGGTGGGCCCCAAGAATCAACTCCACTGGTGGCCCCAATAATCAGCATCACTGGTGGCACCAAGAATCAGCTCCACTGTTGGGCCCCAAGAATCAACTCTACTGGTGGCCCCAAGAATCATCTCCACCGGTGGGCCCAAGAATCAACTCCACTGGTGACCACAAGAAATAACTCCACTGGTGGGCCCCAAGAATCATCTCCACTGGTGGCCCTAAAAATCAGCTCCACTGGTGGCCCTATGAATCATATTCACTGGTGACCACAATAATTAACTCCACTGGTGGCCCCAAGAATCAACTCCACTGGTGGGCCCCAAGAATCAACTCCACTGGAACATACCAAGAATCAGCTCCACTGGAGGGCCAGAAGAATCAATTCCACTGGTGGGCCCCAAGAATCAACTCCACTGGTGGGCCCCAAGAATCAACTCCACTGGTGGGCCCTTAGAATCAACTCCACTGGTGGGCCTCAAGAATCACCTCCACTGGTGGCCCTAAGAATCAACTCCACTGGTGGACCCTAAGAACCAACTCCACTGGTGGGCCCCAAGAATCAACTCCACTGGTGGCCCCAAGAATCTACTCCACTGGTGGCCTCAAGAATCATCACCACTGGTGACCCCAAGAATCATCTCCACTGGTGGCCCCAAGAATCAACTCCACTGGTGGGCTCCAATATTAAAGTCTACTGGTGGGTCACAGGCACTCCAGTACAACACTGGCCACAACTCTTGTGAAAAACTCTGGAGACCCCACACTTTTGGATGTCCTCTCAGATGTTTTATTTCATAGCAAATCCAAAATATCCCAGATCTGGATAATGTCTACAGGGGTGGTCCAGTAAAAAAAAAAAAAAGGTTCCATTGGGGTCAGTTTGCTCTAAAAGAGGCCTGGACCCGTAGGACAAGGATGTAAAATTACCGCTCTACAAAGCATTGGTGCGGTCTCATCTGGACATTCACCAGAGAAAAGATATTGGAAAACGTACAAGGACGGACACCTAAACTGATAAGGGCTCCAGGCTCTGGGGAATCTCAGTTACAAGAAAGGTGAAAAGAATTATTTCTATTTAGGCCACATTCATACCTTCAGCTTTTTGGATGCAGTTTTTGATTACAAAACCAGGAATGGTTCATAGATGGATGAAACGTTAGTTTAAGACATAGACGTCTCCTTTGTTTAAAATCCACTCTTGGCTTTGGCTTCAAATACTGCATATGAAAAGCTGACAGTCTGAACTAAGTCTTGAGAAGAACTGAGATGTGATCAACTTGTTTAAGTCTCGTTAAAAGGATCAATAAAGATCTGATCTTACCCTAAAGTTGTGAAGCGCATCTCTCCCCCGTCATCCTCATCTTCTCTCCCTCCTCAGTTGAAGCCAATGGACATATGACTTTCTTCAACCATTCATCTCACTGGGAGCTAAGAACTGAGATACAAGAAGCTAAGGAATGGGTACGTCTGGCAGGACCATAGTTTTATGAAATTTTGGTGCAAAGCTTTTCTAGAGCTGTTAAGATTTCTTAAAACCTATTGGTTCCTTTAAAATGGATAAAATGATCTCTACATAAGCTAGTGGTTTACTCCTGCTAGAGCAGAGAGAGGAGAGGTGGTCACCGGCCCGAATCACTGCTAGAGCAGAGAGAGGGGGTCAACCAGCCCGACCACTGCTAGAGCAGAGGGGGGAGGTTTGGTACCGGCCCGACCACTGCTAAACAGAGGGGAAGGGTTACCGCCCCACCCCTGCTAGAGGCAGAGAGAGGAGGTCACCAGGCCCGACCACTGCTAGAGCAGAGAGAATGGTCACCCGGCCCCGAACCACTGTAGAGCAGAGAGAGTGAGGTCAACCGGCCCGACCACTGCTAGAGCAGAGAGAGGAGGTATCCGGCCCGACCAAATGCATAGAGGAGAGAGAGGAGGTCACCGGCCCGAGCCACCGCTAGAGCAGAGAGAGGAGGTCACCAGCCCGACCACTGCTAGGAGCAGGAGAGGAGGTCACCGGGCCCGACCATTTCTAGAGAGAGAGAGGAGGTCACCGCCCAACCACCTCTAAGCAGAGAGAGGAGTCACCGCCCGACCAATGCTAGAGCAGAGAGAGGAGGTCACCAGCCCAGCCACTGCTAGAGGAGAGAGAGGGGCACCAGCCGGCCACTGTAGAGGGAGAGAGAGGAGGTCACCACCCGAACCCCCTGCTAAAGGAGAGAGAGGAAAGGGCAACCCGCCCGACCACGCTAGAGCAGAGAGGGAGGTCACCGGCCCGACCATGCTAGAGCAGATGAGAGGAGGTCACCAGCCCCGACCACTGCTAGAGCAGAGAAAAGGGGTCCCAGCCCGAACCACTGACTATAGCAGAGAGAGGGTGGACACCCGCCCGAACCACTGCTAGAGGAGAGAGAGGAGGGCAACAGCCCGACCACAGCTAGAGCAAAGAGAGGAGGTCACCAGCCCGCCACTGCTAGAGCAGGAGAGAGAGGAGTCACCGCCCGACCACTGCTAGAGCAGAGAGAGGAGGGTCACCGGCCCGACCACTGTAGAGGAGAGAGAGGAGGTCACCGGCCCGACCACTGCTAGAGCAGAGAGAGGAGGTCACCGGCCCGGCCACTGCTAGAGGAGAGACAGTTCTCCGGTAACACAGGGAAGCTTGTGTACACAAGCAGAAGATAAGAACTGCTAACTCTGAAATAAAGCAAAATAAGAATGGCTATGTATTTGGTCATATTGTTTATGCACCTTAACCTCCGCGTTTAACGCTGAACAATGAAACGGGAATACCCTTTAAGAATAAGATGTTTTTGCACCAAGAAAGGAAGAAGGTAGGGCATACTGGCTGAACAGCTTTCTACTGGAAGAAGAAGCGATGTTACCGGAGTGCTTTAATTTTCAGACACCCTTATTTGCAATTTGCAACCTGCTGCTGGTTTTAAATTTGTCTCATGTGGGCGAGTCTGTCCCTGTGATACACGCCGGATGTGAGCCCGCTCCCAGATACTGAACTCATCTACGGCGTTCTCCTTCTGTAGATACCAATACAGCCTCCTATATAATCTCCGCATCACTGTGCAGACATGACATAAACCAGTGTGTGTTCTCTCTCCTTCCCGATTCTGCCTTGGGCTCTCCCTACACTGTGAGGCTGCACCCGCTCTCGGCAGACTCTGCGTGGATTCTCTCCTCCTCCTCAAATAAGCTTTCTTTGCCGCGCTCCTCACTCCTGGTATCTACAACACTGTGCACCTGTGCCAGGAGGGTGGGATACAGCAGGGAGACAGTCAACAGCCAGGAGCTGAGCTCTGCATATTTGTCACAAGCAGCAGCACAGCCAGCTATGTAATGTTGCACAGACTTTACAGAAAGAAATTGCTAGGACTTTATCCTCAGCTTCTATGAGGAAGTTAGTTCTAGGCTGGATCGGGGTGAGGCACTGGATTTCATATATCTAGATTTCTCTAAAGCATTTGATACTGTGCCGCATAAAAGTTTGGTAAGTAAATTGAGAATGCTTGGCTGGGAGAAAATGTTTGCAAGTGGGTAAGTAACTGGCTGAGAGATAGAAAACAAAGGGTGGTGATTAATGGTACATACTCAGACTGGATCCCTGTTACTGGTGGGGACCACAGGGTTCAGTATTGGCGGGGGTCACTGTTACTAGTGGGGACCACAGGGGTCAGTATTGGAGGGGGTCTCTGTTACTAGTGGGGACCACAGGGGGCAATATTGGAGGGGGTCACTGTTACTAGTGGGGACTACAGGGGGCAGTATTGGAGGGGGTCACTGATACTAGTGGAGACCACAGGGTTCAGTATTGGTCCCTATCCTCTTTAATATATTCATTAATGACCTTTCACAGGGATTGCACAGTAGAATATTGATCTTTTCCGATGATACTAAGCTCCGTTAAGTAATCAACAAAACAGAGGATAATGTGTTATTACAAAGGGATCTGAGTGCTATTTTGTACTTTCATTGCTTAGTACTTTTCTTATCTGTACTAATGGTGCCTTATATTATTGCTTTGTATATCAAGTGGTATCTCATCTATTGGACAGTTATTATATGTTTTTGTTACTGTAAAATTTAATAAAAAATTATGTTTATAAAAAAAAAAAGAGATCTGGATAAGTTGGGGCCAGGGCAGAGAAGGGGCAGATGAGGTTTAAGACAGATAAATGCAAGGTTCTGCACATGGGAAGGGAAAATCCATTACATGATTACATGAAAAGTGGGGAAAAAGTGACATGGGGAAGGATTTGGGGGAATCCTGGTGGACAGTAACGTAATTTTAAGCAGCCAGTGTCAGCAGCACTGCAAGGTAAATAGGATTAGGGGGTACATTAAAAAAGGGGATGATGCACAAGTGGGAGCATTTTTCTCCATGTGGAGTTGATGTATTTCTAGTGTAATAATACAAAAGTTATAGTGACCAGGATTCTGGGGAAGGGTCTGGAACATTTCTAGATGTAATAATATAACAGTTTTGGTGACGGGGGGGTTTGGAAGGGTCTGGATACTTTTAGGGGTAAAAATATAAAAAGTTATAGTGATAAGGATTTTGGAGAAGGGTCTGGGAAAAATTTCTAGAGTAAATAACAAGTTATAGTGACCGGGATTCTGGAAAAGGGTCTGGATAATTTCTAGGTGAATAATATAACAAGTTTTAGTGACCAGGATTTGGAGAAGGGTCGGGATACTTTCTAGATGTAATAATATAACAAGTTTTAGTGATCAGGATTAGAAGAGTCTGGATACATTCAGATGTAAATAACAAGTTATTAGTGACCGGGATTCTGCAGATGGTCTGGATACATTTCTAAGTGTAATATTACTAAAAGTGTATAGTGACAGGATTCTGGAGAAGAGGGTCTGTGGATACATTAATCTTAGAGATGTGAATAATAACAAGTTATGTGTATAAGTTTGATCCAGTGATCTGAGAGAAAAGGGTCTGGATATATTTCTAGATGTAATAATATAACAGTTATAGTGACCGGGATTCTGAGAAGGGTCTGGATACATTTCTAGTGTAATAATATAACAAGTTATAGTGACCGAGATTCTGGAGAAGGGTCTGGATACATTTCTAGGATGTAATAATATACAAGTTATAGTGATCAGGATTCTGGTGATGGGTCTGGATACATTTCTAGATGTAATAATATAACAAGTTATAGTGACCGGGATTCTGGGGAAGGATCTGGATACATTTCTAGATTTATTAATATTACAAGTTATAGTGACTGGGATTCTGGAGAAGGGTCTGGATACATTTCTAGATGTATAATATTAACAAGTTATATAGTGACGGGATTCTGGAGAAGGGTCTGGATACATTTCTAGATGTAACAATATAACAAGTTAAAGTGAACGGGATTCTGAGGAAGGGTCTGGATACATTTCTAGATGTAATAATAGAACAAGTTATAGTGACCGGGATTCTTAGGAAGGGTCTGGATACATTTCTAGATGTAATAATAGAACAAGTTATAGTGACCGGGATTCTGGAGAAGGGTCTGCTTCCCTATGTTGGCCTTCTAGGACAGTGGAGAGCCAGTCCTCCTGCTTCTGGACCTTGTCCATCCTTGCCTGCTGTGTCCAAGCTCTCATGGGGCCACATTAAAAGTGACATGTGGGCCTCTGGGACCTGCACCCTCTCTCAGGTATAGGCCACCTGGAGAGCTGGTCACGCTTGCATCTAACGCTTCATTCTGTTCTATGGGAATTCCGAGTGGAATGTTCAGCTTTGCTCGGAACTCCCATAGAGCAGAATGGGGAGTCATATGCGAGACTGACCGGCTCTCCAGTCTGCTCTGTGACATTTGGGGATCCGCACCTATCGGACAATCCTAGCAAGATGCCATCACTTTCTATCATGGTAACACCCCGTTAAGGTTTGCACGTCTTGAGGCTTGTATGAGGCTATAAGACCTCCATGTGCATAACGTGCAAGAAAAACAATCCAAGGCTTCATCACATCTATTCTTTGTGTTGCAATAAAGAAAGTTTTTTTTGGGGACCTCTACAAAAATCTGGATGTGGGAGCCAATAAAATGTGCAAAAATCTAAAATCTGCATATTAATTGTCCGCCATGTCTCCGATGATTGTGACTAATCAGCTGACACCAGATATGTTTCTCCTTCTCCCAGGCTCAGACTTGGATATAAACCTATATATGTACTTCCAGCTGACGAGCACACGCTCATGGGGATGTAGCACGGAAGCTGCCTGTTACTGCCAAGCAATTACAGACATTACTCAGACCTAGTCCTGCGCACAGATATCACTACCGCTCGCAGTCATATGCGCTGGAGCTAATTAAGCAAAGCAGATGATGGAGATCTCAGGAAAAAGGTTCGACTCCTAGAAATGGCAGCACAAGAAAATAGATAGAGCTGGAGGAAAGGAAATTACTGCAGCTTAAAATATCGGTGACAAGTCAACGATCAGTGGGGGGCAGACTGCTGGGACCCCTGCCGATAACAAAGACCAGGAGGCTGCGGTGCGTGTTTATTAGGGGATGGTAAAGAGGTTCTGGTGGACACAGAGCGTGCAAACTTGCTTAGACCACCCACAGCCTGAACAGGAAAGGGGAGCCTGAAGCTGGAACCCCCCACAACCTGAAAAAAAGGAAGTGGGGGCCTGAAGCTGTGGGGCTGCTCACATCTAACAGGAAGTGTGGGCCCTTTAAACGTAAAAGCGCCCCGATTTCCCGGAACAGGAGGGGGAGGCCAAGCTGTAGACCGCCCAAAGCCGTACGGGAGGGAGCCTGAAGCGTGGAAACCGCCACACCCCGAACAGAAAAATCCCCGAAGCTGTAGACTGCCCACGCCCCCCAAAAAAAGGAAGTGTGAGCCCGAAGCGTAAACCTGCCCACAGCCTGTACGGGGGCCTGAACTGTAACCGCTCACCCGATGACGGAAGAAGGAGCCTGAAGCTTGGGAAACCGCTCCAGCCAACAGAAGAAAGGGGCCCGAATGAAAACCCCCCCCACAGCCTGGGGAAAGGGGAGCCTAAGCTGGTCTCCCACAGCCTGAAAAGGGTGGAGCCTGGCTGTAGACCGCCCACACCCGTACAGGGAAAAAGGAGCCTGAACTGTGGAAACCCCGCCCACAGCCTGAACGGAAGAAGGAGCCTGAAGTCGTTGGACCCCCCCCCAGCCAAAAGGAAGGGGGCCTGAAGTTGTTAGAACCACCCACACCTGAACAGGAAGTGGGAGCCAAGCTGTAGAACCCCCACAGCCTAACAGGAAGTGGGAGCGAAGCTGTAGACGCCCACAGCCTAACAGGAAAATTGGACCGAAGTGTAACCCCGCCCACAGCCCGGGAAAAGGGAAGAGGGAAGTCTAAGCTGTAGAAAAACCCCCCCCGGGGGCCTGACAGGAATTTTGACCTGCACTGTAGACTGCCCACAGCCTGAACAGGAAGTGTGAGCCTGAAGCTGTAGACCTGCCCACAGCCTGTACAGGGAGAAGGAGCCTGAAGCTGTGGAAACCGCTTCACACCCGAACAGGGAAAAGGGGAGCCGAAGCTGGGAACCGCCCCCCTGAAAGGAAGAGGGAGCCAAAGCGTGGGAACCCCCCACAAACCCCGGGAAGAGGAAGAGGGAGCCTTTTAAGCTGTAGAACCACCCACAGCCCGAACAGGAAGTGTGAGCCCGAAGCTGTAGATTGCCCACAGCCGTACAGGAAGAGGGAGCCTGAAGCTGTAGACCTGCTCACAGCCTGTACAGGAAGAGGGAGCCTGAAGCTGTGGAACCGCTCACTGCTTGAAGAGGAAGAAGGAGCCTGAAGCTATAGAACTGCTCACCGCCTGAACAGGAAGAAGGAGCCTGAAACTTTAAAAAAACTGCTCACCCCTGAACAAAGGGAAAGGAGCCTAAGTATAAATTGCTCACCGCCTGAACAGGGAAAAGGAGCCTGAAGCAAAAAACTGCCCCCCCAACAGGAAGAAGGAGCCTGAAGTATAAAATGCTTATCGCCGAACAGGAAAAGGAGCCTGAAGCTATAGAACTGCTCACCGCCAAAAAGGGAAAAAGGAGCCTGAACTATAGAATTGCTCACCCCCCCGAACAGGAAAAGGGAAACCTAAGTATGAATTGCTCACCCCTC
>JAODAL010017325.1:0-78085 GCA_025379985.1 Phyllomedusa bahiana
GCCACCACCAACAAGATAAAATTGAAATTAAACCCTTTCGCTTGTAAAATTATGCTACAGAAAAATGTATATATTTTGGCGGTTGAAATGACTTTTTTTTTGGGGTCAGCACCCAGAAAAAAACGTTAAATTTAAAACCCCTGATGTAAATTGCGCCAAAAAAATTGGGCCCCAAAAACTGTCTTTGTAGCGTGTTCAATTGCGTGTTTTTACGCCCACAACAAAGATAAAATTGTAATTAACCTTCGCTTGTGAAAAAGGCACAGAAAAATGTATTATTTTGGCGTTTTAAAAGACGTTTTTGGGGGTCAGACACCAAAAAACAACGCTTTTTTTAACACTGGATGTAAATTGCCCCAAAAATTTGGGCCCACAAACTGTAGTTTTTGTAGTGTTTTCCAATTGCGTGTTTTTACGCCACACAAAAAAGGGTACGTTGTAATTAACCTTCGTTGTGAATTTGCCCAGGAAAAATGTATATATTTTGGCTTTGAAAATGGGTTTTTGGGGTCAGCACCCCAGAAAAAAACCTTTAATAACCCGGATGTAAATTGGAAAAAATTGGGCCACCCAAACTAGTAGCTTTGTACGTGTTAAATTCGGTTTTTTGGCCCCCAAAACAAGAGAAAAAATTGAAATTAACCCTTCGCTTGGAATTATGCTACAGGAAAAATGATATATTTTTGGCGGAAATGAGGTTTCTTGGGGTCACCCACCCAAAAACAACGCTTAATTCCCCCTTGATGTAAATTGCCCCCAAACAATTGGGCCACCACAAACTAGTAGCTTTGTAGCGTTTTTACTTTTCGTTTTTTTCTACGCCACACCAAGAGAAAAAAATTTGTAATTAACCTTCGTTGTAAATTTATGTACAGGAAAAATGTATAATTTTGGGTTAAAAAATTGTGGTTTCTTGGGGTCAGCCACCGCAAAACAAGTTTAAATTAACCCTGGATTAAATTGCGCAATGAATGACCCGCCAAAAAAATTAAGTGGTTTTTGGAAAAATTGCGTTTTTTTTAAATAAATAAAACGGAATGGTTTAGATCCCACTTGGTTTTATTGGGATGTAAAGCTGCAGTGGAGCAACGGATTTCAGACCCAATACCCCAAAAAAACAAAATAGAACTTAAAGGGGAGAACAGTCCTAGACAACTGAGGCACCCCAAAAAAATGCTGTATAAAAATCGTTCTTCATGGAGCTATCAAAAACAGCACCGGCAGCCCTTCCCTGATAGTACAGTAAGGAGTGTGAGCTCCCGGCGTCCGCCCGGACGTATATAGCCCCGGGGACGTCACAGAATCCCCCCGGTCTCTTTGCTTCTCTCTGCACAGTCTGCAGGCTATGCCCTTCTTCTCCAAGGGTTTTTGCCCAGTAGCCCCATGTGCCGCACCCTTTTTTTATCAATCAAAAGACACTTGTTCACCCGAAGTACCCCAAACTTCGACTTCATCAGAACCAAAAATTTTTTCCTGAAATTCTAACAAATTTCCCCTTTTGTTAGAAATCGATTCCCCATCCTATCAGAAGCTTTCCAAAGCAAGGCCAAAGAGGTGATTTTCTCTGCTCTGACACCCATTGTAGCGTCAGAAGGGGAGAAGGAGCCGGTCAATCGCAAAAATCCCGGGGGGGGCAATCCCTTGCAGTTTTTGCTTGTAGCCCGCGCCCAGGATGGAATGTCAGGACGAGAAAGTAACTGTGTTGTGATGTGTTGAGACGACTTTTGCGGATCCAACGGGGTCTTTTTAGCAAATTTGTTGTAGCACTCATCAGGGAGAGGAGGAAACGGGGGTATCAGTCCGGTCCCCCTAAAAAAGGGGGAGGGGGCGGCCGCACAAGTTCTGAGTTTATTCTGTCAGACATGCAGGGGAAACACCCTCCTTGTTTTCCCCCCCATAAAAAAGGGTCAGGCCCTCTCAACCCGGGACTTTTTCGATAAGCCCTGATTACCCAGCGATGTCATATCCCCCTTTGCCAAAAAACGCATCATTTGAGGCAAAAATCTTAGTGTTTAACCACCCCCAAAAATTCTGTAACATGCAGCGAATGCATGAGTTGAAAGGGAGGGAAACCTTGGCGAAAAAGGCCACAGGGTTTCTGGGTTTCCAATCACTGTACCCCCTCTGTCTCCCCTCCTCCTCTTCTCCATTCCAAGACAAGCTTTCCTAAGCTCCCCATGTATTCGGTATGATCAAATCAGCCTCCGCTTCAGCCCCCCACGTCGCCCAAGTCCCACCAGCACCACCAGAGACCACCTACCCTTCTCCTTTCCACCAGTTTGATTTGCACCCCCGTACAGGGGGCCGTCAGCACCGCCTTCTGTTACCATTTTGGGAGCAAAATAAACTTTTTTAACCCAAACCATCCCAAAAACCCCAAAAGCTAAATGTCGGCTTTGCCAGCTTTTGGGCCTTGGGAAATGTTGTTCCGTCTGAGGGGACACAGGGGGTTTCCCGCCACGTCATGGCTCTTGCCTGCCCCCAATCCCAATCTGAGAGGCCTTTCTTATTTCTTTGCCAGAAAAGTGCCCCTCCCTGGTCAAAAAGGGTTTTTTCTCAAAATCTCAAGGTGTTGTCTGATCTTGCCAGCAAAGTCTATTCACCACCGAAAGGACTAGTAAGCACGGCCAAGGCCCGCTTATCTCGTACAGCTCATGGGTGGCTGGGGGATGTCTTGGGGGTGACGGTGGTTCGGCTCTCCGCCTGCTCTTAAAAACCCAGGGTTGGGCAGGGTTTTTCCCCCCCAAAGGCCATATAGCATCACGTGCCCAAAAAAAACAACCTTTTAAAATTTAATTGTTTGGAGACCGTCAACACACGGGGTCAGGAGCTGTGGACGGCTCTTCGAAATGAGGGCAGGCTGGCGGTACAAGAACTTTTTCCCGGCAAGGGGGGTGCGATAATGGTCGAAATCTGCGACCGCCCCTTTAAAAATCGGGGGCTGGGGGCGCAACCTTGCCGGACCGTCTTGAAACCCCGTTTTTCCAAAATTTCTAAAACGCTACCCGGGTCTGGACTGCTTGCTGAGAAAGGCTCGAGGCTGGCTACACTTCCACCATTGAACCCCGTCCGTCCCGGGGGCTGGTTACAGTGTAGTCAGCCTCCCCGTCAACCCTCTCATTGTTGAGTGGCAACACGCTGAAATTCCACCCCCCCACATGCCCAGCGATTGTGGAGCAGCGCAATGCCCTTTGCAGTACAAAGTGACACATGGCTGACAAGAGCGGTGGGACCCGGGGTGTTGACCACCGAAGAGTGGGGCAGGGAAAAAGCTCTGCACCCCTTGCGGTGACAGCAGTGAAGGGGCCAAGTGCCTCCACCAGAGGGATGTGGCAGAAGCCTAAGGGGACCTTGGGAATCCTTATTTACCACCTCTCAACGCAGTAATGCAGGGCAACATAAACACACAGGACCCTTAAGCTCTGGGGCAATATCTGGGTTTCCCCCAATGTTTTTGGGGTATGTTCCGGGAAACCCAATCGACTTTGGGGATCCAAAAAGGGTGAATGGGGCCGGGGTCGCTGCCACCATAGAGGTGTTTCCTGCCCAGCACCCCGTCATATTTGAGCGAACCCTCGCAAGGTGAAGGAGTCATTACAGACAAAAGGTTTCCCGGGGCTTTCATTTGATAAACCCCCCGGGGAATTGGACCCGGTTTGGGGACTTCCCCCCAATTTTTTTTTAAAAAAGGGAAAATTCCCAAAAGGGTTCCCAAAGGGGGGTTGTGGGCCCCAATTTTTTTTTTTTTGCCGAAAGGGGGTCACCGATTAAAGTTCCCCTTGGGGTTTCCAAAACTTTTCACATTCCCTTTTCCTTTTTTTTCAAACCGGAAAATTTTTTGGGGTTCTTCTTAAAAAAAAGGGGGTTTTTTTTTTAAAAAATGAAAACCCATTTCCCCTTTTTTAACTTCCCCCCCCTAAAATTTTTTTATCCCCCAAGGTTTTTTTCAAAAGGTCATCTTTGGATGGTTTTCCCCGTGGGGAAGGGGGAAAAGGGGGGAACTTTGGCAAAAGATTTCCAAATTTTTTTTTAAAAACGGTTTTATGAAAAAAAAAACAAAATTCCATTTACTCCAAACTTCTTAAAAAAAAAATTAAAATTTTTCCCCCAACCCCTGGTAAAATAGTTTTGGGGCCATGGGTGTTTGGTGCGTTGGGGCCCTTTTTTGCAAAAATTTTAACCCGGTCGGAAATTTTTTGGCTTTGGGGCCCCCTTTTAAGATCGGGGGCCCGGGAGGAAACCCCTTGCCTGGCACATGTCTTAAACCTCTTCGCCCAAAAAAATTTCTAAAGCGCTACCCGGGTTTCTGGACTGCCTGCGGGGGGAAAAGGATCGGGGTTTCTGAGTTTCCACTTTCGCCATTAAAAACCCTCCCCTTTCCTTTGGCTGGCTGCATTATATCGTTAGCTCCCCTCCCCGTCAACCTCTCATTGTTGACGTGGCAAAAAACGTTGGTTTTCCCCACCATCACAGGGTTTTCCCCCTTTTGTGGCGCAGCGCAATCCCATTACGATTTCCCAAAAATTTGACACGGGCCCTAAACAAGCAGCGGTGGGACCTGGGGGTTTTGGGAACCCAAACCGAGAGTGGAGGCAGGGGGAAAGAGCTCTGCACCACCCTTTGCGAGTGACAGCGTAGGAGTGCCAAGTAGCCTCAGCAGCAGCGGGCTTGGGGGCAGAAGCCTAATGGTGCCTCGGGGCATATCCTTTTTTTCCCAAATATCCTTTTCATGTAACCCGGGGGCACACATACAGCCATAGGGGAACCGCTTAAGATCATGGTGAAACGACTTTTCTGCGTTCAACCGATTTTTTTGGATATTTTTCCGGACCCAATCGACTTTGGGTATCCAAAATGGGGGGAAGGGCCCAAAGTCGCTCCCCCACCCATGGGAGGTGTTTTTCCTCCCCAGCAGCAGTGTCATTTTTAAAGGGCCCTTCACCCACGGGTTTGAAAGGGGGTCATTACGAAAAAACCTACCCGGGTTTTTCCATTGATAATGTGGTTTTGTTTGACTTTAAAAAACGGAAGGTCCCAAACGGGGACAGGTGCCGGTCTACTTCCTTTCCTTTCTTAAAAAACAAAAATTGGTTCCTTTCTTAAAAAAAAAATTTTTTAAAATGCATTTTTTTTACTGTTTTTTTTTTTTTCTCATTTTCCAAAAAGTCATTTTGCTGGTTTTGCGGGGGAGACGGTAAAAAAAAACCAATTTTTACACTGTTTCATAAAAAAAAGGGTTTTTTCCATTTACTCAATTCTTTTTAAAAATTTTTTCCACTGTCAGGGGTTTTTGGGGGTTCATGGTGCTGTGGGGTTTACGTAATAGTCAAGGCCCTTTGGGAAAAACTGAAAATGTGGGCTTCTAAGTGGGCCCTTTCCCCTTTACAATTTTTAAAAGGGGTGAGAAGTCATTTTTTTAATTTTTTTGGGTTTAAGCTGCTGTGAAATAAGCTTACTACAGGTCCTATTATAAAAAATATGGTTTCTAAAAAGACAATTTTTTCTTCATAATTGTCAAAATTTGGGCCAAAGGGGGCATGTTTTTTTTAAAATTTTTGGGGGGAGGGTTTCTGTGAAATAAAACTATATAAAGGTCCTATTTTTAAAAATAATGTGGTTTCTTTTAAACAGACCCCTTTGTTTTTCCCCAATTGTCCCAAAAGTGGCCCAAAAAGGGGCATGTTTTGAATTTTTTGGGGGGATGGGTGCTGTAAAATAAGCTATACTAAAGGGTACTCCCTTTTAAAAAAAATTTTTTTTTAACAGCCTTTGTTTTTCCAATTGTTTAACAGTTGGTTTAAGGGTCATGTTTTGAATTTTATGGGCATTGTGCTTTTTCAAAAAACGAATTTGGTAGGGGAAAATGTTAATTTGGAACCCCAAAATTTCAAAAGGACTTGTTTTTTCAAGATTTTTTAAAATAAGCTAGCAATCCGGGAGTGAGACAAAACCTTTAATACAATTTTAAAAAAAAAGGAAAAAAAAGACGTGGTGGGGGTTCCTCTATTTTTAAAAAGTGTTTTCTGAAATTAAAATTTCAAAAAAAAAATTTCATGTACAAAAAATTGATATAATATTTTTTTGAATTGTCAGGGGAATACGGAAGACTTGAAACAGGAAAAGTAGGTTATTTCCCGAGGGGCAGCCCGTATGGTGCACATTCGCCACCCCAAGAAAAGAGACAAATTTTCCCCCAACACTTTTAGTGAAATGAGAAAAGAAACCAAGGGAAAAAGGGGGACCTTGGGGGAAACAGGGCGTCAACCAACCCGGGTTTTCCAAAAATGAGCTTCAATTGCTCCGGCCCCTCTTTCGGAGGGGCAAACGCTCTGTAGAGGCAAGAAATTTTAAGCGGCTAAAACCCGGGCTTTTTACTGTTTATTTAGGGGAAAGGGTGGGGTCTTTAACCTTTACACTTCCCCTTCCGCCCTGGGTTCAGCACGAATTTTTTCGTTGTGCATCATTAAGGGCATTTTTGCCCTTTTTTAATTTGATGACGGATTTCCAGGGCCCGGGTCTCATCTTTCCCACTGTAACCCCCGGCCCGGCTAGGGTGGAAAACCCGCCCTTGGGAAAAGATGTTGAAAACCAGCCCCGGCTCTACCGCCCCCCCCCCACCTTTTAATCCGGCCCCGCTAAACTGAACTTGCGTGTTTAAAAGAGGCGAAACACCGGGCCCCGGCTCCCCCCGCCCCCCACTGTAAATCCGGCCCCGCTTGCTGAAAACCCGCTTTATTTACGTTTTTCAGCCTCACCTGCCTTTAAAAGTAATTTTTTTCCCTTTTAACCCCACTTGACCCGTAGGGAAAGCAGGATTTTCAGAAAGGTGACCCACTGGGGGAAAATTTTTTCGTTTGCTTCCAAATTTTAATGTCAGGTGGGAAAAAAATGTCACCTGTAAATGGGGAAGTACTTACCGGAGCAGTTTTTAGGGAAAAAAGTTTTTTTTATATAGTTTATTTTTATTGTGAAATTTTTGCTGATGGTCCATAAAGGGGCCCTGTGCGGAAATTTTTTGGGGCGAGCTTTCGTTTTCAGGATATGAATGTCTTTGTCCATTTCACTAAAATACTGCTTCAAAAGATACTTTCTTCCGGGACTTTTTATCCTGTGGGTCATCCCGGTTTGAGGGTCATGCTGCGGTCCAGAAAGGGTTAGTCAAAGTCCCGTTCAAAATAAAAAGGTGGTTCAAAGATTCTTTTTCCGGCAAATCTGTTTCGGGTTTTCTTCACATTCCCAATGTAAAGGTGTGGGAAAAATGAACCCCGTAGAAAATTTGGGAAGTACCCATAGCCGGGCGTTTTTAGAAAAATAGTTGTTTTTTAAAATTAAATTTATTTTTAATTTGTGAAATTTTCCCGTTTATGGGGCCATTTAAAGGGGACCTTTTGGGATTTTTGGGGGCGGCTGCGTTTCCCGGGTTTTGAAAGTCTTTGGGCCTTTTTAAATAAAATTTTGCTTCAGAGAATTCTTTCTTCCGGGGACTTTTTTTTCTGTGGGTCATTCAGGTTTTTAAAGGGGCATTTTGGGTCCCGAACAGGGATAGTTTAATGTCCAAACTCAAAAAAAGGGGGGTTAAAAAATTCCTTTTTTTGGGGACTTTTTAATCTGTGGGTCAGCAGGTTTAAAAGGGGCATTCTGCCCGGTTTCAAGACAGGTATTGTCAATGACCCTTTACTAAAATACTGCTTCAAAACTACTTTTTCCGGTTTTTTTTTTTAATCTTTGGGGCATGCAGGTTTGAGGGTCATGCTGGGTTTCAGGCCGGGTTTGTAAAAAAGGGCCAGCTCACCCAAAATGATGCTTCAAATTAAAACTGCCTTTTGCACTTGGTAATTGTGGGTAAAGCTGCGGTCCCCGGACGGTTTAGTCAATGTTTGTTCAACTAAAATGGGGGTTCAAAGAATGTCCCGTTCTAACTAAAGTGAGGGTTTTAAATAAACTGCCTTCGGACTTTTTTAAATTTTTGGGTCATGCGGTTTTTAAAGGGGATGCTGTGGTTCGGAAAGGGGTAGTGAATGGTTGTGGGGTTTTTTTCTGTGACTTTGTTGCCCTTAATTTTCTTGCCTAAGATGAGCCGTTTTCCATTTGACTGTTGTGGATGTTAATTCCAACGTCTTAGCCCCGTTTTGGTGTAAAAATGGGAAACTGTTGTTTTCCCCTCCCTAGCCCTTTTTAAAGGTCATCGGGGGGATAAATTTTTATCAACTTTGGGCTATTGCATGATAATTGCCGTTTTCAACTATCGATCGATAACTTAGTTAAACACAATTGCTTATCATACTTTATGATTAAAAAAATTTTAGATTTTTTATTATAACTCCGTGTGTTTGTGAGATGCAGAAAATGGGGGACATGGATAGTTACTATGTGTGGTACCCACCATTAAGAATGGAAGAGACGGTGGGGTGGTTGTGTGGTGCTTTGCTGGTGTCACTGTGGGTTATTTGCTCAAAATCTTAAAAGGGACACTTAATTATGGGTAGCACAGAAAGCTGCGCAGCCCTGCCATTTCATTGGTTTGCATCAGTAAAAACCATAAATTTATTTTAATTGGACAAATTTGGGCCCCCGCACACTTCCAGTCTATGTAAAGGCTATTTGTCTCAGGGGATGTCAACAAAGTGTATTTGCAGGACGTACTTTGGCTTATAATTGCGTTGAATTACGCCCTGCAAATACAGTAAAATCATTATACAAGTCCAGCACTCAATGAGTGCTGTGTAAAATCATCTCTGCCGTTCAGATGACAATGATTTTATGATTGTATTTCTCAGTGCGTAATGCAAGCCAGTAAGGAGAAGTGAACTGTCACTGAGAAATAGAGGGTATATGAGACAGAAAGCTGCCTCGCACAAAAAGTATGCACTTCCAATCAAATGAAGGCATATTATGGTGCATAACTGTGTGCGCCACAATACACTGTGTGAACATACACTGAGAAAGAGAGGGCATTGCATCAGATGACATGACTTTCACAGTCACCAGCCCCATACCCACATGAGATGGCTTGGGATGAATTGGACCACAGAGTAAAGGGAAAACAAACAAGAGCGACATTTATGAAGTCATATGTGCCATTTTTGCAACACAACAGTTGTAAATATATATAGAGGAGTGTATAATATGACAGTATGAATGAAAGTGCTATGTGACAAAGATTTTTGGAGCATAATACTCACAACTGTTGCATAGAGTGTTATGCACCAAACTTTGTACGGCAGTTTCGCACTAAACTTTGATGCATTAAAGCGTGTGATTATACGCAGATTGTGCCAAGTTTGGCCATACGCCTGTTCATACATCTATAGGACCAGCAATATACGGCAAAAAAAAATAGCAAAGACGAATTCATAGATGTCGCCCCAAGTGTTTAGGAGCTCTGGGATCTTCTTCAGGACTATTGGAGAACCATTTCATGTAACAACAGTACCTCTTGAAACATATTCTGGTTAAACACTTTTGTTTACTTCTTAATTACATATGTTTTCCTCTATAGTTTTCATGTCCTTAAAATGAATATTTAAAGTAAAAAAAATAAAAAATTGGAATAGGCAGGTGTGTCCAAACATTTGACTAGTACTGTGTATTTGCTGACTCATTTTTGAAAACTTTTGGTGTGGAGAGGGGGGGGGGCAGAACAGGACAAAACAGTGGATGCAACATTTGTTTGCATCTTTTATACCATGTGCAAGGCAGCATGAATAACAAGTTAACTTTATCCTAATATGTTGTTATGAGTGAGATGATAACTACTGTATATCTTTAATGGTGATATAATAAAAAAATCATAGCACACTACACTGTTATGTTGTTTATAACAGTTGCACATTTTTTTATAACAAAAACAGTCACTTACATTAAACAGTGTCAATATCTATATATTATTTAGATATTATTATTATTTATATATTATTTGTTACAAATATTAATTTTTGTTATAACAGACAAGAAGGGGGAGTTACTACATTTGTAGTTGTTTTCTGGAAGTTTTTAAAATGTACTGACTACTACATAGACTGCTGTGTTACATTATCAAAACTTGTGCTCACTACAGCAGTCTATGTAGCAGTCAGTACATTTTAAAAACTTCTGGAAAACACCTGCAGTATGTGTAAACCTGGTCTTATTTAAGTAAATACCATGCCAATGACAGTCACTTACATTAAACAGTGTCAATGTTTGTTGATTCTGAGTTCTGACTGCTTACTTACTGCAATCATTTGGAATACTGTAGCCCAGCATTTATGCAGGCGGCACTAAAGTAGTGCTCATGCAGAGTGTATTCTGGTGATGGCACACATGTACTCAGAGCCTTAGTTGAATATAATGCTAGACATGGAGACAGGGAAAGGTGTTATATGTCATATGTCTTTGATGCCTCTTTAGCCCTAGATTTTACTTGTATTTTTTTTTTTTTAGTAAACTTATAAATAGAAGGGCCAATCAAAAGGAAAGTACAAATTGGATACCAAAGCTTGCTATAACACTGAAAAAATATGTATTTAATACAGCAATATAAAAGAACTAAACTTTATTGAATATTAATGCCACAAATATAAAGAAGATGTGCAAATAATGAACAAAAACACACTCAAAATAAAATAACTGTCAGGGACACACACAAAGACACGGACAAGTGGGCCCTGACACTGGTCCCAGCCCCTGTCCCTGCCTTTTGGGAAACCCGACTCCTTAATAGGCTAATACCTGCACTGAGAAAAGTGCAACACAGACAGGGACAAACAAACACAGAACAAGTACACGTGGGGAAGCGGAAAGCGAGGTACAGAAGCGTGAGGAAAAAGGGGTAACCGGAGTCCAGGCAAAAGGTCAGAAGCACAGAAGGATAGAAATAGGAGAATAAGGCGAACTATAGGCAGGAAAACAGGCTCTATAGCAGGCAAGGCCGGAAAGGGAATGACACCTTAAATAGGGAATAGAAGAAAGGTAGAACTGAGGTAATAGGTAGAAGGAACAAAAGACCAGATAGGAGAAGAAAGCTGTCACTCAAAAAGAAACACGGTTAACTAAAGGTATGCTGGAAGATTCCTGGCCATGGGCGTTGGCCAGAAATCAATTAGCACCAGAACAGAAAAACCCAGTTCACCCTAGAAACACAAGCACAAAGTACTAGGTCAAAAACCAAAGTTTACGCCGTTCCGCCCGTGGCCGGCGACCAGAGCCAAAAGCCGGGGGTATTTCAGGCAAAATCATGACAATAACATACTAAACTAATCCTACTGAGACATAAATACATACATTATAATGGTGAGATAATTATTAGAACATTACAAATAAAATATAAAAAAATTATGTATACATCACCAAAGAACAGCAGGCTAGGAGGACCCCGACGCGCGTTTCGCCTGCACTTTCTCAAGGGAAGAACTTTTTTTTAGAAAAGCTTAAAGGGGTTTTGCCACAATCTGTTGAATCCTCCAAAATGGGCATTTAATCACTTTTCTAAATATATGTCTTTAAACAAAAGTGAAGCCTGTGAGAGCTACAGCCTGACTAAGATGCCCTAAATTTCCTGACTGTTTACATTAGATAGGACCAGGAGCTGACAGGAGCTGATCTGGCCGTGCAAGCGCTGTTTGCACTTCTGATCTGATGGCAGGGACCATGAACGAGCTTTGAAGGGATTGGGGAGAAAAGATCCTGTGTCTACTGTATAGAGAATCCACGGTTGTAATGTAATTATTTGAGTAAACATGCAGAAGCTCCCTGGATCCCTGCTCAGCCCTCCTCCCCCTTCCACACCCAGCTGCAGCAGTTCCTGAACAAATTAAAGAACGCTGCCTGCTTGGAGCTCCTCTTCTCTCCTGAGTAGATAACAGGGAGAAAACAAAGCCCATAGAGCTTGTGCACAATACAGTTATCCTCTGTGGATTAGCCAAACAATGTTTATACAACTACAGAGACTGAATTTCAGGAGCGTGCATGAGAGGAGGAGCGATGACATCACAGAGGAGGTACTTGTTTTTTTAAGCACAGAAACACAATGCCCCTTTTCTCAAGGCTCAAGAGCACAGATCAGCCTGTTAGCTGAGGATATTACTTCTTGGCAAAACCCTTTTAAATTAAAATAAAATTGTTCCTAAAAGAGTTCTTTAATGTGAAATACAAAAAAAGAAAGTTCATAAAACAACATCAAAGAATGATTTTACGACAAGAGACAACACTTTATGAATGAACAGACTCTCAAAACCAATGTTCATAATTGCTGTCTATAAATAATGATTTATAAGTTCTTAGCCAGTTACTGCTATAATGTACGTTTTTAACAATTTCCAGAAAACATCTATGCGACAAATCTGGTCCTATTACCTATCATGGTAAATAAAATACCAATGACAGTGTTTCATATTTAATAGATTGGCATGGAGTCATACATGCAAAAAAATATCTGATAAGCTATCTAGAGTCAAAAACATAAAAATAAAAATTCTACTGTTCTTTTTCTGTGTGTTTAGTTTGTCTCCTGCAGTCATTTAGGATTTTATCAAAAGCAAGGGAATGAGTCTACTCAAGAAGTGATAGACATTTTACACACCAGTGGAGTTGATTATCGGGGCTCCTCAGTGTAGTTGTTTTTTAAGGACCCATTAGTGGAGTTGATTCTTGGGGCCCACTTTACAGTTACTGTATAAGACTGCACATACTGCACATGACTCTTGCACTCTGTCTCTTGCTTTCTGCCTCTGCCTTTTTTTCTTGGAAAGTAGACCTTGGCCTGTCCAAGGGATCGCCATGCCTAGGGGCCTGACAGGGGGTTTCCTCTGCTTCCTGTGTGCCAGTCCAAACATGCTCTTAACTCTTTAAGAGCCATGTTAAAATTGAAAAAAACCTTCTCAAAATTGGTTATCTCAGGTGTCAAAAGCACTTATGGCATTTATGTTCACAGACTTTGAATAAGACTAGAGATGGGCGAATTTCTAAAAAATTCGGTTCGCCGACTTTGCCGAATTTTCCGACAGAATAAATTTTGATCTGAATTACTTTGGGACGAATCGCGTTAAAAACAGCTATTTCCAGGCTGCAGAGAGCCTGTGGGGTGCTGTAGAACGTTGTGCTATGCTTAAATATGCAGAGGGAGCTTGGTTTGGTCTTCATACAATCTGTTTTTTTGGGTTTACACGCACATAAAGGGCCCCGCTATTAGAATCCCTTCACCCTTAAATTTCCCCCGGGCACTTAGGGGGGCCAAAATTTGACCAAAAACTAAAGCGGGAAAGGGAAGCCTGCAAGGGTAACATCACCCGCCAGCGGGAAAAGGGAAAAAAAGCTGAGGGCAAAAGATCCTACGATAGCGTAAAAGAACACGGGAATTAGGTTACCAGGCCGCCACAATCGCAGCACAGAAAAGGGGGACGTCACGCGGAGTCACCCAAAGGGCCACAGAAATTCCGATGCCCATCTCCGGGCCCTTTGTTTTGACCAAACATTTAGGCAAAAACTTTCTCCCAAAAGAACTGAAAACCCCCCCCCCAAAGGGTCGGGGGGTTTTTGACACAAAAAAACCCCCTACTTGGCGGGCCCCGGGGAGCGGGTGAGGAGCTCCCCACCTGTCCTCAACCCACCTCGGGCCCTTTCGTTTCCCCAACAGCCAGAGAACTACTATGGGGTTTTGGCCTCTGTGCCCTATCATGGGGAAACCAACTATTTGGGGACAGTGGGCACAAAGGGGGGGGAAAGACAAACGTGTTTCTTGCAGAACGGGCAAATAATGATGAGGGGAGTTGCAATGGGGGGTTTATTTTTGCAAGGGGGCCAGGTTTTTGTCCCCCGACCCCCTTTGAAAAAAGGGAGGGCCGGTGAAAAGGAAAACCCACTAATCGATGAAAGCCGTTCCCCTTTTGGGGGCCCGGGGTGAAGAAAAGAAAGGGCGGGGAAAAGGTTAAAGCCCCCCCCAAAAATAAAATATTAAAGCCCACCCATTCCTCCTTGTGCCTTTTTTTCCCTCTCTGGTTTGGAAATGGGCCCTATGAAGTCGCCTACCCCAAACTCCCCATTGCCCCGCCCGGGAAGCTTTCCATTTTCTCTCCTTTAATTTTTTAGGAGACGGGAGGAGAAAAAGGGAGGTTTTGGGAAAGAAAAGACAACTGGGATTTTGGGGACAGTAGGGGAGTTAATTCGGGGCCGGGAAATGTAAAGTTGGGGGTTCATCGCATACTGGTGGTTTTGAAAGCAAATGTGGCTATGATTTACCCCAGACCAACAGTGTACAAGGGTTTATATTATCTTTGGGAAAAGATACCCAGCATTTTGCTTTTCGGGCAGGGGCCAGAAAAAAAGCGGTACTGTGGCCAGGGGGTCGAGGGGGGGCAGCAATGCGGGGGTTTGGGAGCCAAACAGCCACGATTTAGACCCCCCCCTTTCCCAGGTCCCAGAAAGTAGGGGCACAGGGGCTCCCCGGGTCAGCGGCAGAAAAACAGCCCAGTCATTTGCGGGAGTTTGGGGGAAAAAATCACCTACTCGGGGGTGTGGCATTTTTTTGAAAAGGGACAACCAGAGGAGGCGAACATGCCTATATTCGAATTTTGTACCAGAAATTAAAGCGTGAACGGGGGGACCTAACGTTGGAAACCGGGCCCCCTTTCATCAACATCATGCGGGTGTCACCTTTCCCGTGTTTAAAATGGGTAGTCCTCCTATCCAACGCACACCCAACCCAGTGGCACCCCTCCCATTTAAGGCAGCCCAAAGGTTTTCCCCCAAACCTCTCCCGGGGAAAAACTCCCTGTTTTTTTCCAAACCATCTCCCGGGGTCCAGATACTCCTGCCCTCGGAAACTCATTGTGCCAGCGTGTTCAACGAAAAACGTTTGCCAAGAGACAGAAAGTTTTGCGTTACCCACCCCTAATTTGCAGAGTTTCCGTGTTCCTGTCCAGTTGGGGAAATGCAGTCCCTCCCTTTTCAAGTGGTGGACTTTTCCCCACCATTAAAGAACGGGCCGGGAAAACTTGGCATTCCTTCTGCCATTGTAAAAAAACACGGGTAGGGGCTCCTCGGACCACCAAAGCGGGGCAGGGGCCACGTGGGGATCGGGTTCAAAAGTGGGTTTCCCCGGTTTTCCCCCCAGGGGCCCCGCCGAAAGGGCAGGATGGGACTTTCGGGGGCGGGAGTAAAAACCCGGGGCCGCTATCCCGGCGCGACTACTTGCGGGGGCTGCCGAGACAAAAGCCAGTTACCGAATCGTAAGAGAAACTGGGTAGCCAAAGTTCGGGTTTAACCAGGTCAGGGCAGGCGGGGAGATTCAGGGTCAAGTAACGTAGCAGAAAGGTCGGGTAAACTGGCAGACGGGAAAACTGAGACGGGGAAAAAATTTGAAAAACAGGAAAAAAAATATATTAACGGGGGGGAAAAAAATTTGAAAACAGGGGGAAAATTTTGATGAATAGGAATAAATATATTAACGGGGGGGAAATTATTGACCAGGGGAAATTGATAAAACAGAGAAAGGCCATTAATGATTTTTTAGGGACCCAAATTGGACAGGGTATTCCCCTGGGAGAACGAAGTCAAAACACGGGAGGAAACCCCGGGGTCAGCAATTTTGTAAATCGATTTTTCATTTTTCTCCGTGACAACGAAAATTGAACCTTTGTGACAAAACGTTTTGAAAAAAAAAGGGTTTGTCCGCGCGAATGGGAGGGGGGCTGACCCTTTCTCCCTTTATGCATAAAATTTAAATTTTGGGTTGTTCAAGTCTTACACCAATTTTTCAAAACATTCTAAAAAAAGGCCAGGAAACTTTGCATGTTTCTTCAGCCGTTCTTAGACCGCCAAGCACACCCTCCTAAAGCTGGGAGCAGAGACAGGCCCTTTTCCCCAAAATAGGCTGATTTGTAAAATTTTTCCAAAAAATTGGGGAAATTCCCCCGCCTCCCTATGTTGGGAAAGACTCTATGAACAGAGGGAAAGGGAAAAAAAAAAGATTTTTTTGATGATCCAAGCGGGCAGGAAATAAAACCCCTGCATATTTTTAATGCTGCCCAAAAAGGGATCTCATGCTTTAAAACTGCTGTTTTTCTCAGGCCCCTTTTATGGGACAACGTTGTCAGTCCCCCCAGGGCAAAGGGAAAGAATAACTTTATTCCCCGCTTCATGTTGTCCCCGGAAAAAAGATAGTGGTTTCCCCACCCCCCGCAAGTGATGGCAAAAGCCCCGCCAGGGGGCGGGGTCTAATTTTGGTCCCGGTTTTCACCAAAAGCCGGCCCGCAAAACGGGATGGATTTCTGCAGCGGGGGGTCCAACCCGGTTTGCTAAAACCCCCGCCTTTTACTTGCTTGCCGGTGGCGGCCCAAGGTTTTAGCGAAAGGGAAAAAAAACGTAAGGCAAACTCGGGGGACAATTTTAAGGTCAGTACAGCCCGGGGGAAGGTCCGCGTTTTAAGGGGGGCGGGAAACAAGAGGGAAATAACAGGGGAGGGCCTCCAAAGGACTTTTGTTTTTAGTTTTTTTGTAATTTTGGGCTTTTGATTCAAAATTCTTATACTGAAAAAAGTTTTATACAAAGCCAGTTTTTTCAGCATTTGCTTTTGCTTCTTTTTTTTTCGTTCCCCTTTCCCGTTTTGTAGAATTCAATCTCAATTGGGACAGAAAGCAAAATAAGACCTAAAACATCCCGTAGTTATAGTCTCCTTCAAATTCCCAAATTCCTTAGGCAAATTTTAACAAAAAAAGGGGTAACGCAGAAAAATTGGGTTTTCCCAAAACCCCCACGTTTTTACTTTTTATGAGTGTTTTTATCGTCCCCTGTTTTCCTCCTTTAACTGTCTTGGTATGCAGAGGGTGACCGCTCTCCAAAAAACCCCCCATGCCCCTCCACCCCAAAAAATACTGCAAGAAACGGGGATTTTTTTTCTCCCCACTTTTTTTACCCCAATTTGGGGTGCTGCCCCAAATTTTTCGTTTTCCCCGCTTTTATAGTGGGCGCTGAGCCCCGACCACATAGTTAGATCTCTGGCCCGAGGGACCCCAAAAGGGACAGAGGCGGGTTGGGGGACAGGGGGGGCCCTGATTGTTCCCGGGGCCCTCCCAATAAAGGGTTTTTATCTGGGCGAACCCACCCCGGTTGTGTTTTTGGGGTTTGATGTCATTGGGGTGAAAATTGAAAGACCTACTCAAAACCCAAACAAGAATCCTTTTGGGGTTTTGATCAACACACGGCCCGCACTGACACCCGCCCAAAAATTTGGGGGTCACCGATTTACCCTGCCCCGCGGGTTCCCCCTTTAAATTTTGCTGTGACCTGTGCCTGCTCCAGAATGTTTTTTGCCACTTCCCCTCGATGGAAGGGCTACCAAACCCCCTTGTTGACATACCCGTTTTTTTCCCAAAAAGGGGACAGACTCTGTTTTAAGGGAAAATATCTGTATAAGATAAAAAACCAACCCCGTTTTTTGACTCCAAAAAGAAAACCCCCTAACAAGCTTGGGTAACCCCTTTTGGGTATAAACCCGCGCTCCCCAAATTTGGGCCCAATGGGAAAAATTTACTTGGGATGTGCCGTTTAAAAACACTGTGGGATTTTTACTGAATATAAAAGCACAAACGGTTAATTAACCTTCGGATATAAATTATGCTACAGGCAAAATTTCTTCTTTCGCGTTGAAAAACACCATTTCTTTTACTGATTACAACAGCAGAAAAACGTTTTACTAATCCTTGGATATAAACTGAGCAAAAGAAATGAGCTGCCAAAAATTACCAGCTATGTGGCGTGTTAAAACGACGTGTATTTTACTGACCACAACAGCAGAAAAACGCTTAATTAACCTTCGGATATGAATTATGCTACAGGCAAAATTTCTTCTTTCGCCTTGAAAAACATTGTTTCTTTTACTTACCACAACAGCAGAAAAACACTTAATTAACCATTGGATCTAAACTGCGCAAAAGAAATGAGCTGCCAAAAATTACCAGCTATGTGGCTTGTTAAAACAACGTGTATTTTACTGACTACAACAGCAGAAAAACGCTTATTTAACACTTGGATATAAATTTCACAAAAGAAATGAGCTGCCAAAAATTACCAGCTTTGTAGCGTGATAAAATGACGTGTATTTTACTGACCATAACAGCTGAATAACACTTAATTAACCCTTGGATCTAAAGTGCGCAAAAGAAATGAGCTGCCAAAAATTACCAGCTTTGTAGCATGTTAAAACGACGTGTATTTTACTGACTACACCAGCAGAAAAAAACTTAATTAACTCTTGGATCGAAATTGCGCAAAAGAAATGAGCTGCCAAAAATTACCAGCTTTGTAGCGTGTTAAAACGACGTGTATTTTACTGACCACAACTGCAGAAAAACACTTAATTTACCTTCGGATATGATTTATGCGACAGGCAAAATTTCTTCTTTGGCGCTTTAAAAAAAAACCTTTCTTTTACTAACTACAATAGCACAAAGACATTTAGTAGCCCTTGGATATAAATTGCGCAAAAGACATAAACAGCCAAAAATTAACTGGTATTTGGATTGTAAAAACGCTGTTTCTTTAACCCCTTAACGACCTTGGACGTATGCATACGTCCTGAGGATCGGGCGAACTCTAAAGCAGAGTTCGCGCGATCGGCGCGAGGTGTCAGCTGTATATTACAGTTGACATCCCTCAGCGTCGGCCCCGACCCGCGATCACTCCGGGGGGGGAGGGGGGCAGTTAACCCCTTAATTATTGCGACTAGAGATGGGCGAATTGATTCTAACGAAGTGGACTTCGTTTTGAATTTCAGGAAAACTTCGGTTTGGAATGAAGTCGAAGTTTGGGGTACTTTGGGTGAACGAAGTGTGCTTTTCATTGATAAAATGGCTGTGAGCACATGGCGTTACATGGGGCAAAGAACTCTGGGAGGAAGAAGGGCATAGCCTGCATGACATGTGCAGAGATGAAGCCAATCAGAGACCGGCGGGATTCTGTGACGTCACTGCACTATATAAGTCCGGGCGCGACGCTGGGAGCTCATACCGCTCTCACTGTACTGACTAGGGAAGGTGCTGTTGCGGCTGGTAGCTCTTACTGAAGAACTGAGTTTCATAAAGCGATTTTTGTGGGGTGTCTCAGCTTGTCTCAGAGACTGCTTCTCTTAACGTTCTATTTCTGATTTTTTTGGGTATTGGATCTGAAATCCAGTGTGCGTCCACTGCAGCTGCATATACATTTAAATCCTATCTGCTCACAGCACATTGAAAATCCAAGGGGGATCTAAGCCAGTTCCTGTTGCATTCATTTAAAGCAACAGCGTTTTTACAATACAAATACCACTTCATTTTTGGCTGCTCAATTCTTTGGCGCAATTTACATCCAGGGGTTAATTAAGCGTTGTTTTTCAGCTGTGGTGACTCCAAGAAACCGTCATTTTCACCGCCAAAATATATACATTTTTCCTGTAGCCTAATTCACAAGCAAAGGTTAATTACAATTTTATCTCTTGTTGTGTGGCGTAAAAAACACGGCATTGTAACACGCTACAAAGCTAGTAGTTTGTGGTGGCTCAATTCTTTGGCGCAAATTACATCCAGGGGTTAATTAAGCGTTGTTTTTCAGCTGTGGTGACTCCAAGAAACCGTCATTTTCACCGCCAAAAAATATACATTTTTTCCCGTAGCCTAATTACAAGCAAAGGTTAATTACAATTTTATCTCTTGTTGTGTGGCGTAAAAAACATGCATTGTAGCACGCTACAAAGTTATTAGTTTGTGGTGGCTCAATTCCTTGGCTAATTTACATCCAGGGGTTAATTAAGCGTTGTTTTTCAGCTGTGGTGACTCCAAGAAACCGTCATTTTCACCGCCAAAATATATACATTTTTCCTGTAGCCTAATTCACAAGCAAATGTTAATTACAATTTTATCTCTTGTTGTGTGACGTAAAAAACACGGCATTGTAACACGCTACAAAGCTAGTAGTTTGTGGTGGCTCAATTCTTTGGCACAATTTACATCCAAGGGTTAACTAAGTATTTTTCTGCAGTTGCACTCAGTAAAAGAAACTTTCTTTTTCACCGCCACAGAAGAAATTCTGTAGCATAATTCATATTCGAAGGTTAATTAAGCCTTTACATTCAGTAAAATACGGCACATACAAGTCAATTTTTCCTGGCCATTTGTGGAGCGCAATTTATATCCAAGGGCAGGGGCGTAACTAGAGAAGCCAGGGCCCCAAAGCAAACTTTTGGATGGGGCCCCCTACCTCGCCCCCCCCCGCCCACCTCCCTGATCACGAACATTTACCAGGACATGCTGTTAGATAATGTAGATAATACAAAGGGTAAATATGTCACCATACATATCACCATCATACTGCTACCAAACAAATCCACTATACCAAGACCAACATTACTAATAACCCTATTACATAGGAACCTGATTATACCGCCAGAACATGACCACAAAGTGACTGAATAATACCCCTACACTATTACTGATCAGTACACAAAGACCAATAATACCGCAATATAGTGACCATATAGTGGTATATACTAGTGTACACAGGCTCTGCAGACTGTATATAACCACCATACAGTGACCATATAGTGGTAGATACCAGATATACAGGTGCTTTGCAAATAGTTTACTTACATTTAGGGCCTCACAGGTGGCGTCTTGTCTGAGGAGTCGTTCACTTTCTCTTTTCTTCTCTATTCGGTCCAGACCTCCATGATGACTTGCTCCATCCACCACTCGTCCCTGTAGAATTTACAACACAAATACCTGAGACTCCTCAATTTTTTTAATAATTTTCCCAAGTGAGTGCCCCTCCCCCCATGTACAAACTCCCCATTTATAATGGCCCAAATGGTAAGAATTACCCCCTGGTAATTATGGGGCTCCCTCAGTCGGTATACAGGTACAATGGGGCCTCCGGGCGGTAGCTAGGTAGCTTAGCACCCACCGGGCAGTAGCTAGGTAGCTTGGGGAGATGTAGGCAGCTTTGGGCCCCCGGGCAGTAGCTTAGGGTTCCTATGTAGGTGGGATGGGGGCCCCCTGTAGGTAGAATAGGGCCCTCTGTAGATTAGTGCCCCGTTGTAGGCAGAAAAGTCCCGTCCCCCCTGTAGATTAGGGCCCCCTTGTAGGCAGAATAGTTCCCCCCCTGTAGATTAGAGCCCCCTTGTAGGCAGAATAGTTCCCCCCTGTAGATTAGAGCCCCCTTGTAGGCAGAATAGTTCCCCCCCTGTAGATTAGAGCCCCCTTGTAGGCAGAATAGTCCCCCCTGTAGGCAGAATAGTCCCCCCCTGTAGATTAGAGACCCCCTGTAGGCATAGTTCTCTCCCCCCCTTGAGGGCCCCCTGTAGGCATAGTTCTCCCCGCCCTCAAGCATTAGGGCCCCCTGTAGGGAAGTTCCCCCCCCCCTTGAGCCCCCTGTAGGTTAAGTTCTCCCCCCTCAAAGGGGCCCCCCCTAGGCATGTCCCCCCCCCCCCCAAGCATTAGGGCTCCCTATACATAGTTCTCCCCCCCCCTTTTGGGACCCCTGTAGGGAAGTTTTCCCCCCCCCCTTTTTGAGCCCCCTTAGGGATAGTTTCCCCTACCCCCTTTGAGCCCCCTGTAGGTATAGTTTCCCCCCCTCCCCTTTTGAGCCCTCTGTAGGTATAGTCCCCCTCCTTTTGAGCCCCCTGTAGGTATACTTCACCACCCCTTTAGAGCCTCCTGTAGGTATAGTCCCCCCCCTTTAGAGCCCCCTGTAGGTATAGTTCCCTCTCCCCTTTAGAGCCCCCTGTAGGTATTGTGCTCCCCCCTTCCTTTAGAGCCCCCTGTAGGTATACTTCCCCCCCCCTGTAGGTATAGTCCCCCCTCCCCCTTTAGGGCCCCCCTGTAGCTCATTACTTACCTGGCCGCGCTCCCCCGGCGTCTCCGTCTCCTCCCAGCCCCAAGCCACCAGGTTTAGGCTTGGGCCTGAGGACAGGAAGCTGGCAGGGGGCGCGATGACGTCACTTCCGCCTCGCCCCCCTGCTGAGCGATGTACGGCAGGGGCAGGGAGCGCATAGCTCTCCCTGCTCCGCCGTTCATCTTAATTGTATGAGCATCGCACGGACGTGCATACAATTAAGAGAGAGCCTCTCTGAAGCAAGGGGGCGGAGCCTGCCGGCGGCGGCCCGCCCTCCCCCTTTGCCTCACAGACCGGCCCCACAGCTCTGCACCCGCCGCAGTAAACTGTTGTGTTCACTGCCGCGCGGGCCCTGGAGCGGCATCACCGGGGTAGCTGAGGTGATAGCAGCTGCCGCGGGGCCCCCCCAAGCCACCGGGCCCCGTAGCAACTGCTACCCCTGTAGTTACGCCCCTGTCCAAGGGTTACCCAAGCTTGTTACTGGGTTCATTTGGAGTCAAATACAGGGTGTATATTTATCATATACAGATATCTTCATCAAACAGTGTCTGTACATTTTAGAACAAACAGTGTTGAGCGATTATTATCGACAAAGTTGAAATCGGCAAGGTTTTTATGGTGATCGAAATTTCCAGATCATGCGATAATTAAGGCTAAAATCTGTGCATCATCTATTAAGATCGCACCATTTTTGGCGCTTCCTGTAATTTTGGCGGCCAGCAAATCAGATTACAGAATAGAGCAGGGTGAGATGTGTGTGCAACGTCATGACTGGGATGTGTATGGTTGCAATTGGCTGGAAAAATCACATGACCTCGTTTTACATAGAACAGCGTTTCCTTTTCAGCCTCAGTGTCTCTCAGCGTCTCAGAGCAGAAGGACGTGCGCTCTGCTTGTGTCCAAACAGCTCAGCGAAATTTTTTATATTTTTTCACAGAGAAACCTCTACTATTAGATGTGACCCTTACAATTTGGGTTAGATTAGAGATTGGAAGATTTTATTTTATTTTAGGTAGAGAATTTTAAGGAGCATCTACCGCTGTAAAGTCACGGGGGGACGAGGGGGGGGACCCGCGGGCCGAACACAGACAAGCTCTAATAAAGAATACGGATAAAGTTCACCAAGACTTAGTGTAAAATTACAATGCTTTATTATTAACAGTTTTCTATTGAAATATTTCCTGGATATTGGGCAGCCTGAATTAAGGATACACATCTTTCTAGTAACTGCAGGTCTCTTTGGTAGGTGCAAAACTCCACTTTTATTATCAGTTTTCATTTCAGTTAGGTGTTCATTTGCCATTTTGCCCTTTCCCACCTTTGTTGATATATCCCCTTTTTACTTAAATTAGAATCCAGCAAGTCAGCACGGGTTTTGATAGGTGCCAAAAATACCTTGTAATATCCGAATAAATTTAGATACGTGTTTTTTAAACTTTGGCGCACTACAGCTTTGTTCATTGAGGCACCTTGCACTTAAAAAGTGAATAACTGCAATTTTGTAGTCACATAGGTGAATTGATAGGTGCCAAAAAATCCCTTTTTATTATCCGATTACATTTCAGATAACGTGTTTTATCACTTGGCGCATTTACAGCTTTGTTCATTGAGGCAACCTTGCACTTAAATGTGAATACTGAAAATTTTTTAGTCACCACAGGTGAATTGATGGGTTTGCCAAAAAAATACCTTTTATTATCCGAATACATTTCAGATACGTGTTTTTTCACTTTGGGGGGCCCAGGCCAGCTTTGTTGATAGATATACTTTTCAGTTAAATTTGGATACAGCAATTTACTAGTAAACACATGTGAATTGAAAGGTGCCAAAAAATACCTTTTATTAATCCGAATACATTACAGATACGTGTTTTTTGCACTTTTGCCCGTCCAGATTTGTTGATAGAGCCACCTTGCATTTAAAATTTGGATCCGGGCCAATTGCTTAGTTACCATGGTGAAATTGATAGGGCCAAAAAATACCTTTTATTATCCGAATACATTACAGATACATGTTTTTTCACTTTGGCGCACTACAGCTTTGTTCAATGAGACACCTTGCACTTAATGTGAATACTGCAATTTTTTAGTCACCACAGGTGAATTGATAGGTGCCAAAAAATACCTTTTATTATCCGAATACATTTCAGATACGTGATTTTTGTGTTTGTCGCAGGCCAGCTTTGTTGATAGATCTACTTTGCAGTTAAATGAATACAGCAATTTTGTAGTCACCACAGGTGAATTGATAGGTGCCAAAAATACCTTGTATGATCCGAATACATTACAGAGACGTGTTTTTTGCACTTTTGCCCAGTCCAGATTTGTTGATAGAGCCACCTTGCAGTTAAATTTGAATCCAGCAATTGTGTAGTTACCACTGGTGAATTGATAGGTGCCAAAAAAATCCTTTTATTATCCAAATACATTACAGTTTACTTTGTTTTTTGACTTTGGCGCACTACAGCTTTGTTCATTGACGCAGCTTGCACGTAAATCTGAAAACACCCATTGTATAGTCACCACAGGTGAATTGAAAGGTGCAAAAAATACCGTGTATTATACGAAAACATAACAGATACGTGTTTTTTGCACTTTTGCCCAGTCCAGATTTGTTGATAGAGACACCTTGCAGTTAAATTTGAATCCAGCAATTTTGTTTTGATTAGGGGGAAATTTGAGAAATAGCTGTTATTTCCCGTCTTTTAATAAGAGGGCTTTCCAAAAAATAATCCATACCTTCTCAAATTTTTATTTTTCTGAACATGGAGCGAAATGCAGGTGGTAAGCGAGCAAAGAGGGGGTAGCACATGGAGGAAGAGGTACGAGGGAAAGGGGCACCTTCCAGTGCTGGCGACAACATGCATGCCAGCGGATCGTCCAGTTTGCAGGACCGTCAGGCCTGTCATCGCTGGGTCAGGGCCCTGTGAATCTCAGTAACGAACAGCGTCGCCAATCTGTCCTTCGTGGTTAATGCAACCTGCATCAGCAGTCTTACCTCCTGTCCTCCCAGTCACGGGGCCCCAAAATGTCGTCATCAGCATCATCGCATCTGTCCAACAGAAGCAGCCAAATATCAACTCGTGTACCCACCACTGTGGATAATCTATTGTCTGAAGACCCCTTTGATGACAAAATGTGGTTGGGGTCAGAATGGCATTTTAAAAGATCAAAGAGGATGATTTAGTCTGCTCTGACTCCCAGTTACTGATGCCATCAGATGAGGAGAAGGAAGCCGGTCAGATCGGCAAAAAATCCCGGGCGGTACGCAACGCCTTGCAGGCCCTCTTGCTTGTAGCCCGCACTTCTGATGCAAAAGTCAGGACTACCAAGTTACCTGTGTTATGATGATGACGACATAGCGTATCATCGTGGTTTTTCCGCAGAATTTGCTTGCAGCGCTTCATCAGTGACGAGGAGGAAGACGATGGGTGTAGTGTCATACGGGTCCCGCCACAAAAGGGAAAGGGCGGTACGGCACAAGTCCGCTGATATGATTCCCCAGCCACGGTCAGCGCAAACGCCCGCTCCTCGCCTTATCGCCGTCAAAAAGGTCCAGAACCTCTCAAACCTTGGTCCTTCTTTGAGCAAGCCCTCTGATTCACCCACGATGTCATATCCGCCTTTGCCGTAAAATGCATAAGTAGAGGCAAGAACCTTAAGTGGTTTAACCACCACCAACATGTCTAGTCACATGCAAGCGAATGAGCATTAGTTTGAAATGGAGAACACTTGGGCCAAAAAAGAGGCCCCCCGCCCCCCCCCCCCCACCCCCCCCCCCCCCCCCCCCCCCCCCCCCCCCCCCCACCCACCCCCCCCCCCCCACCCCCCCCCCCCCCCCCCCCCCAACTCCCCCCCCCCCCCCCCCCACCCCACCCCCCCACCCCCCCCCCCCCCCACCCCAGAACCGACGCCGGGCCTCCAACCACTGATCACACCCTCTGTCATGCCGCTCCTCCTCCTCCGCCACCACCAAGCGGTTCCTCAGCTGCCCATGTCTCTCAGAGTCCAATGATCAGGGATCACCTCCGCTTCAGCCTCCACCGTCGCCCAAGTACCACCAGCACCACCATAGACCCATCCTACCCCTTCTCCTTCCATCCAGTTTGACGACTGCACGCCGTAACAGCGGCCAGTCTACAGCCAGCCTTCTTTCTTCCAGGTTTGGGAGCAGAAGAAACACTTTAACCACAAACCATCCCAAAGCCAAAATCTGAATGTCGGCATTGCCAGGCTTTTGGCCTTGGAAATGTTGCCTTCCGTCTGGTGGACACAGATGGGTTCCGCACGTCAAGGCCCTTGCCTGCCCCCAATACCAGATGCCTGAGGCAGCATTTTCTTTGCCAGAAAAGCCGCCCCTGCCCCTGGAGAGCCACGTGCATCTAAAATTTCAAGCGCGTTTGTCTGCATCTGTGGCCGGAAAAGTCCATCAGACCACCCGACACATGTGACCTAGAAAGCACGACCAAGGTCCGCTATATCTCTGTACAGCTCACTGGGTTAGCTGGGTGGATGTCTCTGGGGTGACGGTGTGCTCTCAGGCTCGTCGCACGCTCCTTCAAAACCCGCAGGGATGGTGCAGAGCTCTTTCCCTAGGCCTCTGGTGGCATCACTGTTCTCAGAGAAACCAAGGCCGTTTTGAATTAATCTGTCTTGGAGACCGTCCCCACACAGGTTCCAGGAGCATGTGAACGGCTCTCCGCAACGAGACCGAGTGCTGGCTGGGTGACAAGCACCTTGTGCCAGCAAGTGTATGCATAACTGGCGAAATCTGCTGGGCCGCCCTTAGATCGGTAGGCTGGAGCATCATCCTTGCCTGGCACATTCATGAACCTGGTCCGTCCAGAAATTTCTAAAGAGCTACCTCGGGTCTGGACTGCCTGCTGAAAGAAGGCTCGAGTTCATGATTCGGCACTTCCGCCGAGATCGCACCCCTGCTTTCGTCCCGTCTGGATGCGTTGCAGCGCAGCTCGGCCTCCCCGCAACCGTCTCATTGTTTGACCAGTGGCAACACGCTGGAATTCCCCCCTCCACAGCTCCCAGCGATTGTGCAGCATCGCAATGCATTACCAGTACGAAGTTGACACATGGCTGACTAGCAGCGGTGCGACCTCCGGGGTGTTGAGCCACCGAGAGTGGAGGCAGTGGAAAGAGCTCTGCACCATCCTTGCCCAGTTTTGAAGAAGCCACCAAAATTGGTTCAGTGCGGGAACAATGCCCTTGTCGCATGAGCATTGTGGTTATCTTAGTTCCTGGAACGACCATTGGGCACTCTGAGAAAACAACAGGTCCCACCACAACGGAGGAGGAAATACGGACACAGATGCGGACACGGGAGCCTTTCGCTCCGTCAAATCCACAAGGCCCGACAGTTCACAATTTCATCGTCTTCATTAGGCAGTGGTTCGGGGTCCCCAGGAGCTAGTGCAAGGTGGCGCCACCAGCTCTCAGGTGCATCATCTCAGGCAAGTCAGAGGGCTTGTTTGAAGGTGTGCCGGAGGCAGCGGAGGAGGAGCAGGAGAGAGGAGGAGGTAATCCTAGACACAGATGTTTACCGACGTCCCTGACTTGGAAAGAGGTTGCGCGAATTTGAGCGGAGGAGGAAATGAGGGAAGATCATTTGTGCTAGTGCCCCTCGACCCAGAAGCTTGGGTGAAATCAAGGCTCCATCCTCTCACATGAGTGCTTGGATGCTCCATTTCCTCCACATGATCCTCGCATTAGGGGCCATCAAAAAAGAACAACAGTTACTGGTGGCCACCCTCCTGGATCCCCGGTACAAAAACAAAAACTCACGACTTTTCCTTCCACCCACCCAACTAGAGATGAAAATGCAGGAAATGGAGACCTTGCTGATTGATCAACTGGAGACATCTGTTGCGTCTGCTTCACGTTCTTCAAATGTCACGGTGGAACAACGCCAGCGACTTGACAGCAGTAGATTTTCAAGTAGCCAAGCGCAGCAGCAAGCAGCAGCAGACAAGGTGGCCAGAAGCCTAATGGGTGACCTCTGGCAATCTTTATTTACCACCTCACCAACGGCATGGCATGCAGGGCACACATACAACACACAGAGACCAGCTTAAGATCATGGTGCACGACTATCTGCGTCTAAACACCGATGTTTTTGTATGTGTTTCCGGACCCAATAGTGACTTCTGGGTATCCAAAATGGACGAATGGCCCGAGGCTGGCTCCCACGACATAGAGGTATTGTCCTGCCCAGCAGCCAGCGTCATATCTGAGCGGACCTTCAGCACAGCCGGAGGAGTCATAATGACAAACGCATCCGGCTTATCCACAGATAATGTGGATCGTTTGACTTTCATCCAAGATGAATCAGGCATTGATCTCTGATGATGGGTGGCCCCATGCCGAGTCACCGATTAGTTTTGCTGTTCTACTTCACATTCCTCTCCAACACAGAAATGGTCCTCTGAAAAACTTATTTTTAAAATGATCATTTCTACTTCAATTTTATATTCTCAGTTCCCAACAGTATCATTGCTGGTTTTGCTGTGAGGATACTGGAAAAAGACCACCAAGTTTTCATGAACAAAATCATTGTCGCATTGTCAATGGTTTTGGGGTCCAATGTTGCCTCACAATTTAACAGTGCTGAGAAGTTCCATATTATAATTTTTTGGAGGTCATGTTGCTTGAGATACAGCAATAATTATGGTCCTTTGAAAAGAAATGTGGCTTTTAAGTGGCAATTTCTCCCCTCACAAATTTTTAACAGAGGCTGAGAGATCCATATGTTATAAATTTTTGGGTCATTTCCTGCTTTGAAATGACCAGCAATACTACAGGTCCTATTCTAAAAATTGTGTTTCTAATAGAACCATTTGTTCTTCACAATTGTCAAAAGTGGCTTCATGGGTCATGTTTTTGAAATTTTGGGGCATTTTGCTGTGACATGCAGCTATACTACAGTCCTATTATAAAAAAATGGTGGTTTCTAACATACAATTTGTTCTTCACAATTGTCCAAAGTGGCTCAAGGGTCATGGCTTTGAATTTTTGTGGAGGCATTTTGCTGTGACATGCAGCTATACTAAACAGTCCTATAATAAAAAAATGTGTTTCTAACAGCATTTGTTCTTCACAATTTGTCAAAGTGGCCAAGGGAGATGGTGGCTGTCAAAACATGTAATAGTAGGACACTGTTGTTAAAATTCCACATATTGCAAAATGACTTGTTTTTTGCAAGATTTTTACATAGCTATCATCCCTGTATTGAGACAAACCCATTTAATATAATTCAAAAAAAGAGAAACAAAGACAAGAGTCAGGGATTCCATCCTATATTAAAAATGTGTTTTCTAGCAATAAACTACAAAAAACTTGCATTACAAAATAGCTGGTTAAAAAAATTCCTCTGAAATGTACAAGGAGGTACAGAAAACTTGAGCCAGATGTATTTTTATTCAGAGGACATGGAGATGGAGCACGTACAGAGAACAAAGTACAGAGACCATGTCCTCCAGCACGTTGAGTAAAAGAAGAAAAAGAATGCCAGAAAAAAGGCACTGGGTGTAACAGGGAGCGTTAACCACCAGTATTTTCCAAGTGAAGCTCAATTGGTCCGCACTCATACGGAGGGGCAAGCGCTAACCCAGGTCTTGAACTGTGTACTTGAGAAAGCTGGAGTTATCTCACACTTCCGCTTCTCGCACTCTTGCCTCAGCACGACAGTTTTCGTTGCTGCGTCCATCAGGGCATTTTAACCTGCGTGTTAAAGATGACGGAACGCCAGCCTGGGCTCTCACCGCACCCACTCTAACTCCGGCCCTGGTCATGCTGTGGCACAGTACAGGTATATCAATGTCCAGTTCACTAAAATGATTGGTTGAAAGATTCATTTTCCGGCACTTTTTAATCTGGGGGTCAGACAGGTTTAATGGTCATACTGTGCCCAGGACAGGGACAGTATATGTCCCAGTGAAACTAAATGGTGGTTTAAAGACTCCTTCCGCACATTTAATCTGGGGGTCAGACAGGTTTAATGGTCCATACTGCGGTCCAGGACAGGTATTAGTCAATGTCCATTCAACTAAAATGGTGGTTGAAAGACTCCTTTTCCGCACTTTTAATCATGGGTCAACCAGGTTTAAGGTCATGCTGAGCGGTCCAGACAGAATTTTTCAATGTCCATTCAACTAAAAATGGTGGTCAAAAGACTACTTTCTTCGCACTTTTTATAATCTTGGGTCATGGCAGGTTTTTAGGTCATGCTGCGTTCCAGGACAGATATTCAATGTCCAGTTCAAGTAAAGTGATGGTTCAAATAATACTGCCTTCTGGCACTTTTTAATCTTGTGTTATGCAGGTTTAAGGGTCATGCTGTGATACAAGGACATGGATAGTGAATGGTGTGTGACTTTTTTCTGTGGCTTTTATAGCCTAAGTGTTGTGCCTAAGATGTAGGCTGGTATCCATTTGACTGTTGTGGGCCTGTTAATTCAGCTTCTCCAGCCCTTGTTTGGGTGTAAGAATGACGTGTTGTTGCTCTTCCCATAGACTTTAATGGTCATCGTAGATGATCGACTATCGAAAAACCTATCGATGGAGGACAGACTATCCGAATATCGCCCGATGTCGATAGCCAACGTAATCGCTCAACACTATTTATTTTAAAACATTATTTATTCCAAATACAATAAATATTAACTAAATGAAAAAGACTGATGCAGAGGAAGAGAGAATCCTGCACGCAAGGGCTTACAATCTACCAACTATAATATTTATTTTTCCTTACACAACAGGGATATTACTTAATAAATAATGCTTTAAAATTAATGTTTTAAAATTAATAATAATTTGTAATACCCTATGACAACTCATTTTCCTGCAGTCCATACAGTTATCATTCCATAAATTTCCTTCAGGAAATACCGAAACCAGAATACCACAGAACCTACTTCAGAATCCAGGACATATGAGCAAGAAAAGGTAGAGAACATATGAGCCTGGACTCTGAAGTAGGTTCTGTGGTATCCTGGTTTCAGTACATTAAGCTTATTAACTATATAATCAAAAGTTATACAATTTTATAATAGTTTCTATTTAATAACTGCAAACGGTGAAGAATTGATTCATGAGGTATATCGGAAAATTGCATTTTCAATGACTGAAACCAAAACATCCAGTCAAGTAACTGTAAAAATAAATAAAAAAATATATTCCTACAATTATTTCTATGGCCTTTCCTGACGGACACCACAAATTTGCAACTCTATGTTAACTGTAATGTGGCATATCTAATTCTAACATGATTTTTCAATGTAAAACACAGTTGTTATTGGACCTTTGTATGTCAGAGCTTGTTAATTCTTCATACAAGATTATCCTGAGTGCATATTTTTAGATGGCCTGAAGGTAACTGTCATTCTAGTTTTGACTCCTATGTCATTACAAAATGACATGTACAGAGTTTAGTAATCCTTACTTATTGCTCTGACAATTTAAACAATTTTTTCAAGGTTGGTTTGAAACATTCATGAAGATTACATGCACAGTACATAGTATCTAAGCATGATGTACTTTGTGATAACACAAAAACAGATCTATAATAACTCAGGAATGCATCATGTCTGCCACATATCACCCAGATGGACTAAACAATGCAAATATGCTCCCATAGCAACAAAACAGCAGTAAATTAGAACCCTATGTTCCAAAGAATCACAATTTCAAAGCTACATTAGCACAGAGTTCTTAAGTCAGTATTATTTTATATAGCATCAAATGTTTCACTGCTTAGTTTTTGTTATAATCAATATTAAAATGCAATTTAGAGAACCCATAGAGGTGACATATAGATTCCTGTAACGTCCACTAATCTCCAGATTCATACTATCAGGGGTGTAATTCCTAGTGATGCTTACAACCATTAGAACTGAATGCCTAGAAACCTATAATTTACATAATCTACAAAAAACATTTAACAAAATTTTATATTTATTTTAAATTTTTGTTTGATTATTAAAAATTTATAAAATAAAGAAAAATCACAATGAGATACCCCAATATTTTTTTAATATGTTAATACCCAAAATTTTGGGGGACATGATTACGGGGGATACCATATTCTGGTGCCTTTCAGCACAAAAACGGCGTAGCCCCGTTCTCTCATGTTATAGGACGCACTCAAAATTAGGCACATTTTTCGGGGCCCGCGGGGACTTTGAATGCGCCAGAGTGGGGGTTTCCGGGGGGATGTCGCACCCCAACCGTATGATTTTTACATTTAAGACTGGAGGACGGCAAAAAAAAGGCGCATTACTGCTGGAAAAGACGACCAAGTTAAAAGTGTTTACCCTTAGCTGGGTTTGTCGATGGACAAAAACGCAAATTTATAACCCCAGTAGAACAGGTTTTAAAATTCCGCATTTTTCACTGCTTTAAAGCTTTGGGGAAATTGGCCTCTATCACCCTAGATCACGGTGCGAACCTAGGCATGCATGCCCGAGGGGCAAGCAGGCCACCCGGCACCTGCCTGGCGGCCACCGCTGCCTTTCTGCATGTGACCCGGACACAGCGCCGGGAGGGCTTGCGCCCGGGGACAGTGTCGGGGCCTGGGGCCTTTGGGACCCCAGGGCCCGCCGCAGCACGAGCGGGACCCCCCGCAGATCCTGCGCGAGGGGCGCGGGGCCATGCGCCCACTGGCAGCGAGCGATGTAATTACACCGCGCCGCTGCCCCCGTCCTCGTCGCATACCGTCATAGGGGGTGCCCCAAAGGGGGAAGAGGAGCGCGTGGGTGGGACGGGGGTAAGGTGAGTATTGTGTTGTTTTTTTTATTCTGTAAATATATACTGCTTTGGGGACCTACTATATACAGGTGGGGGAAGGCAGGGCCCCAAAAACAACTGGGGTAGTGCAGGGTATATACAGTTGGGGGGGAGTGCAGGTTAACAGGGTGGGGGGAAGGGCCCGGGTATATCAGCGGGGGAGCAGGGTATTTAGGCTGGGAGGAGGTATATACGGCGGGGGGGGTGGCTATATACAGGCGGGGGGAGCTGGCTATATACGGGGGAGGGGCCAGGGTATATACAGGGGGAGAGCTGACATAAAGGCTGGGGGGGGCTGGCTAATCAGGGTGGGGGAGGGCGCTATATACACGGGGGGGAGCCGGCATATACAGGCTGGGGGGGGGACAAGCTATATCATATTGAACTTTTTGAAAATGAATTGAAAGGGGTGGCGCCGAGGCAGCAAAAAAAATTTGCATGGACACGCCCCCTTGTTGGTGTGCCACGCCCCTTCAAAAGCCCCACCCACTCCACCTAACCATAACGGCTTTGGAAGAAAGCCAGGGGATGCCCTTTTTGGCCAGTAGTTCCCACCCATAACCGGTAGTGCCCTTACAACAGGGAGATGCCCCCCTTTTAGCCAATAGATGCCCCTTGGCCAATAAAAGCCCCTTGAAACCAGGTAGATGCCCCCTCTGTACCATGTAATGCCCCCCCCTTTTTTCCAGATGCCCCCTTTGTTTCCAGGTAAGGCCCCCCCTTTTTTAGCCAGTTGCCCCCTTGTTGCCATATTTCCCCCTTTGTAGCCTGGATGCCCCCCTTTTTTGCCAGGTGATCCCCATTTGTTACCGGTATGCCCCCTTTGTTCCAGGGAGTTTGCCCCTTTGTTTGCCAGGTATGCCCCCTTTGTTTCCAGGTATTCCCCCTTTGTTTCCAGGGATGCCCCCTTTTTTCCAGGTATGCCCCCATTTGTTAGCCGGTAGTTCCCCCTTTGTTGCCAGGTAGTGCACCCTTTTTTTGCCCCGGTAGGCCCCCCTTTTTTGTCAGTGATGCCCCCATTTTTTAGCCAGGGAATCCCCTTTTTTGCCAGGTATTGCCCCCTTTGTTGCCAGGGGAGCCCCCCCTTTGTTTTGCCAGGTAGTGCCCCCCCTTTTTGCCCCGTTAAGCCCCTTTTTATAGCTAAAATTTAAAAAATAAATTCCCCTTACCTCACCAGGGCCCCCAGACCCAGGATGCCGATGATGTTCAGCTCGCGGGGGGTTTTAACAGCTGGGGGAGAGTGGCTATATACTGTGGGGGGGAGTGGCTAATACGCTGGGTGAGTTGGCTAATACTGCGTGGGGAGAGCGGTTTATACGCTGTGGGAGGGCTGGCTAATACGCTGTGGGGGGAGCTTCTATATACGCGGTGGAGAAGTTTTTTTAGGGTATGGGGAGAGCTATCGTATACGGCTGGTGGGGAAGGGGTATCTGTATAAGAGGGGAGCTAACTGTATACTGGTTGGTGGGGAGAGCTATCTGAAACTGGTTGGTGTGGGGACTTCGTATATGGCTGGTGGGAGATTTTCTATAACTGGCTGGGGGGGAGAGTTATCTATATACGGGGTGGGGAGGTTTCTATATCTGGTGGGGGGGAGATTGTTTGTATAAAAGGCTGGGGGGGAGAGTTACAAAAAGGCTGGTGGGAGAGTTATCTAATACTGGGGTGGGGAAGAGCTATCCCGTATACTGGCGGTGGGGAAGCTATCTTATACTGGGGTGGGGGAGCTATTGTTTACGACTGGGGGGGAGAGCTATTGTAACAGCTAGGGGGGGGAAACTTTGTATACTGGGGTTTGGGGGGAAAGTTACATAACGGCTGGGGGGGAAAAAGTTATCATAAACTGGTGGGGGGGAGAGTTATCTATATAGGCTGGTGGGGAAGTTTTCATTATGGTGGTTTGGGGGGAAATTCCTGTATACTGGCTGGTGGGGAAGTTACTATATCTGGCTGGTGGAAAGGCTAAATACGGCGGGGGGGAGAGTTATCTGTAACTGGTTTGGGGGGGAGAGTTGTCGTATACTGGCTGGTGGGGAAGTTGTCTTAACCGGTGGTGGGGAGGCTATTGTATACTGGTGATGGGGGGACTTCTATCGTATACTGGTTGGTGAGACATCACGAACTGGGTGGGGGGGAGAGCTATCTATCTGAAAAAGGTGGGGGGGAAGCTACTATCTGATACGCCGGGGAGCTACTGTTTAAACGCCCTGTGGGGAGAAAACTGTCTGTATACGCCTTTAGGAGCTATCTCTGACCCGCCTGGGGAGTTATACTGCCTGTGGGGTCCTTTTTTCATATACCTACTTCCGAGGGGGTATATCTATATACATGCCCAATTGAGGGAAAATATACATCTCCTAACTTAGGGGACTTAATAAAAATAATAAGGTTCTGGAAAAACAAAGGGTTTTTAAAAATTTTTTTGGGGCACATAAGGTGTGTCCCGGATGGAGAAAAACCGGAAAGTGAACCATTGGAGAAAGCACATGTGATCACAAATGTTCCTGAAATGTAATCCTATATGGTGCAAAGTGAAAGGTTTTATATTCAGTAAAATTTTTTGGGGGTTTTAAATTTTCATCCAATGTGGTGGCGAATGTGTCGGTAAAAATTCAGTCACTATGGGGTGGTGGTGGGGTTTTGGTATTTTTCAGTCACATGTGGTGGTGAATGGGTGGTGGGTTGTGGTGTTTTTCAGTCACTATGTTGGGGGGTTTTTTTGGGTTTATTCATACTTGTGGGGTGGGATGTGGTCGGGGTTTGTGGTATTAAAAGTGGTTAAAACTGCTAACTACCACAATATGGGGCACGGTAGGGAAAATGGCAGAGGGGGTAAAAGGGCTGTCACATCCCCCGAATTAATTGTTGTGGCGGCCCACTTCCCAAATTACTTCCCTGCTTCGGCCCACGTCGGCGGGATTTGCGGGAACAAGGGATTTTTCTCCCAATTTCGGGTCGGTTCAAAAAGGGTTCACCCTCATGACCTAGATCATACATGTCCCTTTTTTTTCGAAAACAAATTCTAAAAACCACTTCATCCTCATTGAATTGTTGTTACAATGTTTGGTATTTAGATAAATTCCATACAGAATTCTGGATGATTTTTCTGCTTGCTAAGGTTATGGGAATTAAAGGAATCTGAAAAAGTTTTGTATGTAGCAATTACAGTATATGAGAGTATCATTCATACCTTCTGCATCAGAGAACTCATATAGCAGTGCTAGATAGTAGAAAGCCACCAATATGTGACTTACGCGGGACCCTTAATGCACGAGTCCAATGAGCTCCTATGGCTATAGTTACGACCATGTGAATAACTTTGAAAGGTTCTATGTTGCTAACAGACGATTACATACATGTGCTACAATATATTGATTCTGGTTGTTTCTTAGAATGATTGGGAATGGTTGAATCTGCAGACTGTCTTTTCATATCCAAATGAGACTAAAGCAATATTCAGCTATGATCTTGTGGAACTTGGAACAATCTTTAGTAGGAAACCTAGCCATTAATGCTTTTAGGCAATTATCCTTTTACATTATGTCTTCCTTTTCCAATCTGAATTATAATTGTGTCCTTAAAGAGATCTGCTTTCACATGTTAAAAAAATAGAAGAAAGAAGAAAGCCTAACTTGCATTGCTGTGACCGTCCAGGTGATCCCAGCAGATGACATCCCAATTCTTTCTTCATGTGACTTCGAAGCCAAACACAGGCCACAGCGGTTACGTGTGGTATATCCAGCATGTGACCACTGTGACCTGTGAATGGCTGCAGCAGTCATGTGGGGAACTCATCTGCCAGGATCACTGAGATGACCAAAGCGATGAAACAAGAGTGTTTACAAGGTAAGTTTTCTTTTTCTTCAATTTCTTATCCTGCCTCAATAGACTAATGATCTTTTATAGTGCTGGAACACCCGTACAAACATACACCTTTGTTCCTGTGTGTATTGTCAATTACTGTTGTATTAAATATGGAACCCTATAACTTCACTTACAATATGTATTGCCGTCTTTCAATATCCTGAAAGCGGTGACTTAGCAACCAAAGGAATGGGTGGACTAAAGTACAATACTTTGAACAATACTTTTTTAATTCACAGTCACCAGATAAAGCCATCACTTTACAAGTTTAATTTACTAAAATCATCATATTCTTCATAAGTTAGCAGCGATAAGCAAAGATAAATAAGCTTTTGGGCAACAGCTCTTCTTAAGGCTATAATTATTCCAGTAGAAACACCAACACACATGGTAAAGCACACAAAAGTGGTTACAGCAGAAAAAGCTGGAAAAGTCCTGGTGTTACAATGCATCAGTATGGAGTTCTCTATCTTATTTGGTGACTTGTGACACCACAAGTATTGTTCAAACATTTTCAACAAATTTTTAGAATGCTGACTGAAGTTTTTTTTTTTTTTTTTTATCTAGTGATTCCTTGGTGGCTCGGGAGCTGGCACTTAACCCTACAATTTGCGTGAATTTGCTACCCACAGATTATTTTTGAGTAACAAATTTATTTTCACTGTGTTTGGAAAGAAAGACAGTTTTGTTACGGTAGTGGATCCTCTGGACCAGCGCAAGCGATGGTGTAAGCCGTACCAGGGAGCGGAGTCTAAGTAGCACCCAGTTTTCACCAGAGCCCCCCCGCAAAGCGGGATGGACTTGCTGCAGAGGGAAACTACCAGGTCGCTTCCACTGGCGTGACTTGCTTGCGATGGCAGCCAAGGGTACCAAATCGTAAAACGTAGACGTAGTCGTGGACAGGCAATAAGGTCAGGGCAGGCGGCAGAGGTTCGAGGTCGGAGGACGTAGCAGGAGGTCAGAAACACGGATAGGTCAGGAACGCACACGGTAACGCTTTCTCTACGGCACAAGGCACAAATAGATCCGGCAAGGGCAGGCCGGGGGCGGAGCGGTTATATAGGGTCAGCGGCTGGTTAAACCAATTACCGGCGCACTGTCCCTTTAAATTTCCGGGAGCTGCCGCGCGCGCGCCCTAGAGGGCGGTAGCGCGCACAGCAGCCGGCCGGGACGTGCACGGAGACAGGATCGTGGCCGGGTAAGTTTAGAGCTCTCAGGGCGGCGAGTGCGCCCGCTGTCCGACATGCGGACAGCGGCACCACTCGTCCCCGCAACCGGGGACGCGAGCGAGTCATGGCTGCGCCCGTCGCCCGCACCACGGGGAGAGGGGCCAGTCGTGACAAGTTTATAGTTAGTGTAATTACTACAAACAACTATATAAATGGATGGTAGAGATTATGATCCCTTTTTACCCAGGCCTGTAACTCTGACAAAAGGTATAGTGCAGTGGAGTAATTCTAAACCTTATAATTGCACTTCAAAAAGTGTAACTGCTCCTAGGAAACCCTTTATGCCATTCCTGCTGCAAATAAGCTTGTTATTGGTTGGGTAGAGCAATGAATAATTCTTGTCCAGTCCTATAATTTGGCTCAGGTATATCTACTGTTTTGCAAATCAGGCCAAAATCATTGTAAAAGTTTAAAAGGTCTTGTTCTTATGTAATAGGGACCCCCTGAACAGGGTTCAAGAAACCAAGAATGGTAAACTCTAGACTAGAGGAAAGAATTTTTCACTATCAGCAGTGATATTATGGAACCATCTGCCACATGATGTTTTAATGGTTAATTTGTTGAAAAAGTTAAAAAAGGGTTTGGAAGCATCCTTTAAGTATGATAAGCTATACAGTGGGTTGCAAAATTATTCATACCTCTTGAACTGTTTGTAATCCATAAATTTTATAGACACAAACTTAAATGTATTTTATTGATATTTAAGGTGACTGAGCAACACCAAATAGCAAGTATTTGTGAAGTACAAAGAAAATCATATGCTCTCTTTAAAATTTTCTCTCGTCTTTTGTAGCCTCCAACCATTTTTCTTTCAGGACTGCTCTGTATTTAGTTCCATCCATCTTCCCATTTAATGTAACCAGCTTCCGAGTCTCTATTGAAGCAAAGCATCCTCACAGCATGATACTGCCACCACCATGCTTCACAGTGGGCAAGGTATGTTCAGGGTGATGTGCAGTGTCTTTCCTCCCCATATAGCTTTTGGCATTTAGGCCAAAAAGTTACATTTTAGTGTAATCTGACCAAAGCATAAATGAAAATGGGACCTCCGAGCTAAACTGTGGATCTCTGCTGCTCCTCCAGAGTAACCCTGGTCTTCTTGGCTACTTCTCTAATTAGTGCTCCCGTCTGGGCTGTCAGATTAGGTTAGCAATTATGCCATACTTCTTACATTCATGGATGATTAATTGGGTAGTGCTCAGTGAGATGTTTAGAATTTAGGCTGTTTTTAAAACCTAACCCTGCAATACACTTTGCCACAACTTTATCACTGAGCTGTCTGAGCTGTTCCTTAGTTTTTCTAATGCTGTTTGTTCACTATTATTCTCTAAAAAACCTCAGAGGCCTTCACAAAACACCTGTAGTTAACACCTGTCTAAAGTCAGTTGGTCAGACTGTAATTTATTTAGGTGTATATAAATAGATGGAAGGCCGAGACGACGGGTAGGTGAAGGTAGGTGACTGCCTGGGTGCCACTTCATCACAGGGAGAAAAGGGGGCACAGGGAGATATGGAAAGGGCTGACTTTTCTGTAGGTGTGTGTGTGGGAGGGGCGCTATATGCATCATTTTTCTAGGGAACCAGAATACCTTGTCATAGCCCTGTATGGATGCCATACCTTTCAGTTTTTTAATTTCCAAAAAAATTGAAAAGCGAATATCATTTTCTTTACACTTCACAAATACTTGGTACTTTGTGTTGTTCTATCACATAAAATATCCATAAAATTTGTAACTGTAACGATTAAAAATTAGGAACAGTTCAAGAGTTTGAATACTTTTACAACCCACTGTATGTACTAGGTGGCTTATTAGTCCAATTATTTCTTCTAACTACAGTAGAGTCATAAAGGATTTTCTCCCTGTAATATGGGCCAATTGACAACTTTTTCATAGTGTTTATACATTTTTATGAATAAACAATGCAGGGTTATATTTTGATCTTGATGGACTTGTTTAGTTTTCAAACCTTACTTTTTGACTATACGTTGCAAAATTTTTGAGTGAAGCTATTGTTAAACACTAATAGAGGATTCTTAAAGCTTATGGATAGATGAGAAAATAGATATTGCATTCATCTGAGGAGAGGTCTACTAAATGCTGGTTTGAAAATGGTGAATAATTGTGTATTCAGTCATACTGTGTATAACAACTGAAATGAACATTGTATTTATGATATTATAGAATATATTTTTACAGATGAGAGTCAAAAACAATATGTGAATGTTTATGTTCCATAGTTTCTGATTTCCTGCAGCTGGTTTGTTTCTAGGTATGTAGATACTAATTTATGTGGCAATGCAGTATGCATGACATGTAACCACAGATAAATCCAATTTCAAGCACATTTACCTGTCATTTGGACATTTGGTGAGAGTAGACCAGTCAACTTGTGGATTTATTAGAATGCCCCATGAGAGGTAGACAGATGTTGGATTCAGAGTACCGATAACAAGCTGTAGAGGTTTCTGAAAGGAGTTTTTCTCTGTTTAAAAAATGTGAAATTTTATGATTATTACAGCCATTGTTCAACATCTTAACTTAATATGTAATGCAATAAGTAATAATAAATCACAATAGTATCTACTAAAAGTACTCTACCTAAATCATATCATATTCCACATTAATGTGTGTCCCTGTCTTCCCTGAAGTACCGTTTATCGCAATGGCTTTCTTTAAATACTGTTTTTATACTGCGCCTTGCTGTTAAAGAATGCCTCTAATGCGGAGGTACACATGGCAATATATTAAAGTACTATATCATGTAAAATTCCTTGCTTTTATTAACTTAGTCACTCCCTAAAACAACAGGGAAGTAAGACAATCTTCAATGGGCTACAGACTAATCTGCAAAAGTCTGCAGATTGTGCCCCATAGAAGTGGATGAGTGGCTGCAAAGATTTTCATCTGTGGCTATGATTCTGTAGATTAACCCCTTTTTAACTGGCCTATATTTCTTTTTTGTTTGTTTGTTTTTTTCACCCATGCTTTACTTTTCTGATGACATAGCCATTTAAAGGCTTAATTTGTTTGTGGGACAAGTTGTATTTTAAAGGTTCTATTTAATATCCCATATAATGTATTGGGGAGCCTCCCAGAAAGTTATTTGTAGAGTTTCATGGGAAAAAAACACAATAATATTAACAATATAATACTAATAGGGGTCTGCTATAGGCCCCCCAAATATAACAGAACCCATGGAAGATTTTACTCCTCAGGCAAAATAGATGAGGGGGGTAATCAGAATGATGTTATTATTATGGGCGCTTTAACTATCCAGACATCAATTGGGAATCTGAAACCTGTAGCTCTCATAAAGGAAACAGATTTTTGTTAATAACTAATGATAATTACCTTTGCCAAATGGTGCAGGAACCGACTAGAGGAATGGCCCTTCTAGACTTAATATTGACTAATAGACCTGACATAGTAACAAAGGTTCAGGTTGAGGGGCACCAAGGAAATAGTGAACATACTATAATAAATTTCGGTTTATCCTTCAATAGAGTTTTTTGTCAAGGAGCTACAAAAACACTGAATTTTAGGAAGGCTAATTTTATTCTGCTTAGGGAGGCCCTAAACCGTATTGACTGCGACAATGTGTTTAAATATGGCAGAACAAATAATAAATGGGATATTTTTAAAAAAAATCCTAGGCTACCACTGTGAGAATGTACATCCTTATGGTAATAAAATAATTAGAAACAGGAAAAACCCAATGTGGATCAATAGGGATGTAAAAGAGGCAATAAAAACAAAAAAGAAAGCGTTTCACCTACAAAAAACAGGGGGGCAGTGAAGAGGCGCTAAGAAGCTATATGGGAAAAAAATTAAAATGTGTAGAAAAAAGGGATAAAGGAAGCAAAGCTGGGAGACGGAAAGGACATATCGCTATGAAAGTAAAACTAACGCCAAAATATTTTTTAACTATATAAATAGTAAGAAGATTAAAACAGAAAATGTTGGCCCTTTGAAAAATACTGAGGGAGAGACAGTAGAGGGCGAGGAGAAAAAAGCAAACCTATTAAAACCTTTTTTCTTCCACTGTTTTTAAACGAGGAGGATGAGTTTCCTGTTGAACAGAGGGATGAGGTAAACCCCAACTTAAAAGTTTCCTTGCCTAACCAAGGAAGAAGTGCAGCTCCGTTTAAGAAGATTAAAATAGACAAATCCCCAGGTCCAGATGGCATAAAACCCACGGGTCCTAAGGGAGTTAAGTGATGTCTAGAGAGGCCCCCCTATTCTTAATATTTATGGACTGTCTAATAACGGGGTATGTCCCAAAGGATTGGGCTTAGCAAATGTGGTGCCAATATTCAAAAAGGGGTCAAAAACTGACCCAGGAATCTATAGGCCGTAATTTTAAACCTCTGTTGTACGTAAAATTTTTTGAAGGTTTTATCAGAGATGCTTCCTGGGTATTCCACTGAAAATAAATTTTATAACGCCTTTTCCAGCATGGGTTTATGAAGGATCGGTCCTGTCGGGACTAATCTCATCAGTTCTATGAGGAAGTCAGTGCTTGACTGGATCGGGGGAGGTCACTGGATTGTCATATATCTAGATTATTCAAAAAGCATTTGATATGGGGCCACATAAAAGGTTGGTAAATAAAATGGGGAATTTCTTGGATGGGGAAAAAAGGGGTGCAAGTGGGTAGCAACTGGTCACTGATAGAAAACAAAGGGTAGCAATTAAAGGTACATACTCGGGCTGGATCGCTGTTATAGTGGGGTACTCAAGGGTCAGTATTTTGGGCCTATCCCCTTTAACATTTTCATTAATGATCTTACACAGAGATTACCCGGTTAGAATATTTGATCTTTGCAGATGATACTTTAAACTCTGTAATGTAATCAAAAACAAAAGAGGATAATGTGTTTTACAAAGGGATCTGGATAAGTTGGGAGCCCGGGCAGGGAAAATGGCAGATGAGGTTTAATACAGTAAATGCAAGGTTATGCACTGGGGAAGAAAAATCATTACATGATTACATGTTTTAAAAAGGAAAAAAATGCTGGGTAAAGTGACATGGAGAAGGACTTGGGAATCTGGTGGACAGTAAACTTAATTGTAGCAGCCAGTGTCAGACAGCAGCTGCCAAGCAAATAGGATCAGGGGTGCATTAAAGGGGCTTAGAGGCCACATGATGAGAAAAAATCTTCTCCCATTATACAAGTCACTGGTTAGACCACAATGGAATATTGTATACAGTTTTGGGCCCCAGTGCACAAGGAAAGACATTGTAGAGCTTGAACAGGTACAAAGGGGGCAAACAAAAATAATAAAGGACTGGGTGGACTTACAATACCAGAAAGTTTAGCAAAATTAGGGTTATTTAGTTTAGAGATAAGACGGGTTCGGGGTGACATAATAAATATGTTTAAAATACATCAAAAGGTCAATATAGAGATCTCTCTCAAGATTTATTTTTACCGGGCTGTATTTAGAACAAGGGGGCATCCTCTAAGTCTTGAGGACGAGAGTTTCTACATAACATAGAAAGGGATTCTTTACTGAAGAGCAGTGAGACTATGGAATTCTCTGCCAGAGGGACTTGGGCATGGTTAATTCAAAAACAGAGTTCAAAAAGGTTTGGATGCATTTCTGAAGCGTAATAATATAACAAGTTATAGTGTCTAGGATTCTGGAGAGGGGTCAATTGATCAGGGATTTTTCGATTGCCGATTGGAGTCGGGAAGGAATTTTTCCCTAATGAGGACAATTGGCTTCTACCTCTTTGGGGTTTTTCGCCTTCCTCTGGATCAACACCTTAGCACAACAGGCTGAACTGGATGGACGTCTTGTCTTTTTTCAGCCTTACAAACTATGTAACTATGAAACTATAATGGCATAATTCTTCAGAGATGTTTTTAGGTTTTATGTTATCTTTATTTTGCAGGTCAGTATGATTCTGGTGACAGCAAATACATATTTGTTATGTTATTTGTTCATGTTTGGTATGTTTTATTGTAATGGTGTGCTAATTTGCTTTGCATCATTTTCTGAGACCAATACATTTTTATTGACGATATTGCACATGACATTGAATCAGTTTGGACTTTTACACATAAGATAACTTTTATTAAGTGTTTATTTTTGAATATGATAAATAGATTTTTTTTAAAACTCTTTCATTTTTGTTATAGTTAAGACTGTTTTATTCATTTATTTACTTTATTTAGTCCCTTTGAGGACTTAAACACTGGATTGCTTAATAACATGTACAATATACTGCAGTATATTGCAATTTTACTGATCTCCTATGACAGGCTGGCTCTATAATAGAAGCACAGTCATGGCAATCCTGGGGACCTTCATTAGGCCTCTGGCTGTAGGGCAGCCTGCATTTGCATTAATGATTGGGCAGGGGGTGGAACAGGGTGCCTACCTCTTACAAAATATTGACACTTTGGGCACAATTTGTCCATTTTCACTTAGGTCTGTACTATCTTTTGTTGCCAGCAGTTTAGGTATTGATAGTTGTGTGTTGAGCTATTTTGAGGGCACACCAAAATAGTCTCTAATACAAACTGTACACTGACTACTTTACATTGTAGCAAAGTGTCATATATTCAGTGTTGTCCCATGAAAAAATATAATTCAATATTTACAAAAATGTGAGGGGTGAACTCACTTTTGTGAGATACTATAAATGCTGCAATGGCACAGGTGTGAGAATCCAATAATTTAAATAGCCAGGACTAGAGTTACTTCTGATTTCAGCTATTGGCAGTGGGTGTGAGCTCTATATAACAGCTGATACATGCTGGGTATGGAGCGGACTCAGCTCCTAACATTGTTCCTCAGGAACGCAATGACGTACATATACGTCAAGCGTTGTTAAAAGACTTCCTCAAGTTTTTTTCCTTTAGTTCATTAGAAAAGCTTTTAAGTACACAGAAGTGCCCGTAATTTTACTTACCTGCAGCTGAATACAGAATTTCTTACTGTTGCCACTGGGTCATGTGACCTTGACTCTGAACAGCATGGTTGTGTAACCCGGAAGTAAATCTCACTGTGCATTAGTATGCATTAGTATGAGACATTTAAAGCAATTTATAGGAATGCATAGAGAAACAGACTTGCTGTCAGCATCAAATTACAGTGTTTTTCAGCTAAGCTAAGTGCAGGTCATGTAACCTAATAGAGACTGTTTAATCAGCCAGAAATCCTGTATGCAGCAGCAGGTAAGCAAAATTAATGGCACTACAGTGTACCTGAAAGCAATGTCTAGTGAACTAAGGGCAAAAAACCTCGGAGGATCTTTTAAGAAATTAAGACATCTTCAGTTTGTAGCATGTGCAATTTAGCTGTAGAATGTAATTAAGAAAAACAAGAGGTAATGCTATATGTGTCAACATTATTTATTACATAAATCCTCCTAGTGACCAGCATATCATAGTGAAATCTAAGCAGAGATAGTCATGACATAATTAGAATGTCTTGCTATGCAACATTTAGGTCTAAATTAGTTAATACATGATAAATACCTGCCTACCAGAATCCCTAATGCTAACACCCCCCCTCCCCCCACACTCCCTAGCGCACTCATCTCATTTTCGGCACTTAACTGTATATATTTGTATATAGAGGGTGGCAGGTTCATCGAATGCTATGTAAAACAACCCCATATTTATGTCACAGGCTGGACCATTGAAAAATCTAGCCTTTTTGCCTTCGTTTTTCCGTACACCTAATAGATTGAAAAGTTTTGGGAGCGGGGCCCTCCAACTTGTGTTAAATTTAAGTATTTTAAATGTGTAAATGTTGTACGTTTACCCCCCAAATTTGAAAAAGTGCTGCGGAATATGTTGGCGCTATATAAATAAAGATTATTATTATTATTATTATAAATATCTTACCTTTACAGGATTTTTTAGGATTGTCATTTGGTTTCACTGCTATCAAGTATCTGGTCTCTGCATCTGAAATTAGATAAACATATAATTGTAGGTCAAACTAGTCAATCATATTAACAAAAAAATTATTCAAACATTGAAATATTTTAAGTTCAGAAGTACAAGTTAAACATTTTGTAGTAAATTTATAGTCAACTTCATTTTTGAATAAATAACAGGCTGTCACAATTGTACATTTATTACGTACACCCTTTAGAGCGCATGTTGAAATTTGCCGTTTTAACGCCAAATTTAATGCGCTAATAATTTGCCTGATGGCCCCCTGATTTATGCCCAGTGTACGTGGGTCATAAATGGGCACATTTTTGCGTTTAGTACGACACTTCGGCTCAGTATACCACTTTAAAATTTTGGGGTATACCTGTTCCGCAGAAAATTTGCCCTGAAATCCCTTACAATTTAGAAATCTATGCTTGTAAGCTTAGTGCCCCCGGGGCCGCCCCGCCGCCTAAAAAATTTATTCATATGCTCATCTGAACTTACAGCTACCGATTTTCATGTCAGAAAACTTCAAAAGTAGAAAATACCACCACAGCCAATTTTGATCGCTATGACAGAGCCCCATTTTTGAACTCTGTTATGTCTATGTGGGAATAATTTTTTGTATTTTTACCTATCCACTGTTTTTTGGATTTTTTTTGAAAACCATTTGGAATGTTGAAACTTTATTTATATTTTGCATAGGAAAACTTAAACTCTATAGTTCTTATCTGTTAAACATAAACTTAATTTTTTTTATCTAACTCTTAACCTCTATACCCCTATTTTAAAAATGATCTTAACCCCATCATTTAAACCCCTTTTTTCTTTGAGAGAGGGGGTAACTCGTCCCTAATTCTAGACACGAACAAATAAGGCCCTTGTGACACTGTCTGCAGCAGGTGACATTGTGCAGAGGTGAGAGTCACAAATTTAAAAAATCTATTGACCCCCGCCGACATGTTTCGCCACTAAAAAATGGGTTTTCAAGCTTGGCCAGGTTTGTGGCGAAACTGTCGGCGAGGTCGATTTTGACGTTTTAAATTGTGATTTTCACCTCTGTCTACAAGTGTCACCTGTAAGCGGTTTTTCACTAGGGGGCCTTTTTTTGTTCTGTGTCTATGAGATTAGGACGATTTTCCCCAAATAGTTGACTTGGGTCCTTATGAAACTGTACTTTGCTTTTAGTTTTAAAGGTCCCTGTTAGTAGGTGGGGTTCCCCGCTTTATAAAAGAAAAGGGAGTTATTCCCTTTCAGAAACAAAAAGGGTTAAATGATGGGGGGTTTGAGATCAGGTTTTAAAAAGTGTGTATCGAGGTTAAGATTTAGTTAAAAAAAAGTTCGTTTTTTGTGTTTAAAAGATGAGAATGATAGAGTTTTTTTGCCTATGAAAATGTAAAAAAAAAAAATAGTGATCAAAAGTCACTCTTTGTTCTCTTGCGAGATTCCCAATTTTTTGGAGATTATGTGACATGTATGAAACTTCGCACATCAAGGCCGTTTTTCCATTTTTTTCAGTGAAAAATCCGGCTAAATATAGGAAGTGGTGAATGTGCAGTCATTAATGGTGCCTAAGTTTCGAGGTGCCTCGCATCTGTGTTTGGCATGCCACAGGACTTTGGTGCATTAGTAATATGACTTGTGGTGCTACATGCAAGATCAAAACTACTTTATTTCTAGCCTGCAAGGATGTGTTTGTAATCACGAATATACTACGCTACATCTGTAAATACACTATTGAGAATGGGATACATGGTTGATGATAATTTATTATTACATTTACGGTATTTCACTTTATATACTTTGATAATTATCATAAATTACTTTTTTATTATTTTACTGGTATAAGTTGAGAAATATTGGACATTTTTTGCTGTAATGGCAAATCTAATTCCATTACGACTGCTAAGGCTCAGGTAGACCACATAGAAATAGGTGTGCCTGTTTGAGCAGTAATGCGCCTAGTGTTGCCAAATCACATTCATAAATGTGTTTAATATTATAAGTGTGGTGTGACACGCCCCTGGAACTCCCACAGAACACCCCACATGTTTGCCGCATTACAAAGTGCGAACCTGGTGCATAATGTGCCAAACATGTTAATTCGATGCGCCATACATTGGAAATTAAGTGGACTAATTACTTTTGGCGCATTTAACGCCAGAACATTAAAACGGACCCCTTCATACATGTCGCCCATTGTGTTTTAAGTTAGTAATACATTTTGGCCCATACAATCCTTATTATTTATTTCTGAAAATGATCAAAATGTCATAAATGTTTGGAAAAAGTTAAAATTTCTGTGTGTAAGACATATAGTTATACCACACAAAATAGTTTGTATGTAGCATCTACCATATGTCTATTGTACGTTGTCATCATTTTTTAAATGTCTTTTTATTTTTTTATGATATGAAGGGGCTTAAAAATGTTCAAGAAAATTCACAATAGTCCAGTTTTGATAGAGCTTTGAGGGGCCTGTATGTTAGATACCCCCATACATGACCCCATCTAAGAAACTACACCCCTTAATGTATTAAAAATGGCACTAAATACGTTTATTAACCCTCTATTATTTTACAGGAATTAAAGCAAAGAGGAGTTGAAAGTTCAGAATTTCACTTTTTTTTGCAGATTTTAAGGGCTACATGTATGAAAACTGTCTAGGTCTAAAACTCACTTTGTTGCCCATAGCAACCAATCAAAGTGCCCCTTACATTTCATATAGTGCTCTGGAAAATGAAAGGGGAGCTCTGATTGGTTGCTATGGCCAACAAAGTGAGTTTTAGACCTAGACGGTTTCCATACATGTGGCCCAAAATTTGTATCCATTGTTTATTGGAAAGCAAAAAGTTTGTTACCAGGGGAAAAAACAAACACAATTTTGATTTCCAAAATTCTGTTTGTTTTTAGAGTTTATCTCTATGGCTTAGTGTGCTATTTGACTTAACTGTGAGCCTCAGAATAGGTGGAACACCTACTGATTTTGGGGTCTCGTTTTCATTAGGATATTTTTTTAGGCGCCATTACAAACTTGTGGATACCCTAAGGTGCTAAAACTTAATAAACACCCCCTAAAAAAGACCTCATTTTGGAAACTACATCCCTTAAGTCATATATTCCAAAAATATGCAGCTTAAGCTTAAAATGTTTCATTTTCACAAGCAATCCTGGAAAAAAGCAGCCCAAAATGTGTTACAAAATTTCTTCAAAGTCTTGCAATACTCTATATGTGGGTGTAAACCGCTGTTTAGGCACATGGCAAGAGGTACAAGGGAGGGAGCGCTATTTAGCTTTTGGAACATAGATTTTGTTGGGTGCCATGTCGCATTTGCAAAGCCCCAAAGTACCAGAACAATCGAAACCTTCCAGAAGTCACCCCATATGGATTCAATACCCCTAAGGGAATTAATCTAGGGTTGTTTTCCGCTAGGGCCCACAAGTGTTTCACAGTTGTTTTTAGCATTGAACTATGAAAATGGAAAATTTTGCCATTGTTTTTTGGGCTTCATTTCTACATTGTTCACCGTGCGGTATAAATGACATGATAGCTTTATTCTGTGGGTCGGTACAATTACAATAATATCAATTTTATATAGTTTTTCATGTTATGCTACTTTTACACAATAGAAATGTGTTTGTAAAAAATTCCTTTTTTATGTCGTCATTGTCTGACAGCCATAACTTTTTCACATGTCTGAATATGGAAGTTGATTAAGAGCCTGCTTTTTGCGGGAGGAGTTGATGTTTTTATTGGTACCATATTGTTGTTCATATGAAACTTTAATTGCTTTTTATCAATGATTTTAGAAGGTGGGATGAAATACAGCGATCTAAACCATATTTTTCTTTCTAACAGGGGTTACCCTGCAGTATAAATGAGACTTTTACTTTACTCAGCAAGTAAATACGATTACAGTGAACCCAATTTATATACATTTTTAAATACGTAATAAAAACACTTTTATTCAAAAAATAAAACGTTTTACTGCTTTTACATAACAAAAACACTTTTATTTAAAAAATCGTCATCGTCTGAGAGCCTTAACTTTTTTATTTTTCTGTGTACAGAGCTGTGTGTGTTTTTGTTATTTGTGGGATGTGTTGACGTTTTCATTTTTACCATTTTGGGTGGGACATGACTTTTTTATTGCCTTTAAATCTGTTTTTTTAGGCAGGATGAAGAAAATACTGCTATGATATTTTTTATTTAAATTTTTTGCAGCGCTAACTATGCAGTATACATGACATGTTTATCTTACTCTATTGGGTGATACAGTTACGGAAATACCCAATTTATGTAGTTTTTTTTAATGTTGTAGCACTTTTCCAAAAAAGTGTTTTTATTGTGTAAAACACTGTTTATGCATTGCTGTATTCTGATAGCCATAACTTTTTTTTTCTGTATATACATCTTAGGGCTTTTTTTGTGGGATGAAGTGACATTTTTATTGGTACCACTTTGGCATTTTTATGACTTTTTGATCACTTTTGTTCCATGTTATGTGCTGCAGGGTGAATAAAAATTGCAATAGTCATTATTTGTTTTTTTCTACAGTGTTCATTGTGCAGGTTAAATAACATGACAGATTTATAGGCTAGGTTACTACACATGTGGTGATGACAAATATGCATACCTTATTTATTTTTGATCTTTTTGGGGGCAATTGGCGCCTGAAAAAGTAGGTGTATGTGTTTTTCTTTTATTTTTTTGTTTGTGTTTTTCTTTTTTTTAACATTTTTTAACTTTTTTTACATTTCCCCATAGGGGACCTGACTCAGTGATCTGTTGATCACTGTTAGACTATATAACAGTACATCACTGTTCTGCTATGTATTTCCAACTGTCAATCACTATGCCGCCTGTGCCCTCAGTCCATGGTAGGGCACAGTGACGTCACCTGCAACCAAAAAGCCTTTGCTAGGCTTCCAAGCAGGTAGGGAATGCATCGGAGTGATTGACCCCGGCATCTAAGGGGTTAATCAACTGTGACTGGAGCAAACTCTGGTGGCGGCCGATGATGCTGGGCCCCAGCAGTAAATTAAAGCTGGATCCGTGCATATATTCTTAAACCCGCATGACAGCATTGCTGGAAATATACAGCAATTAGCACTAACCCCTTTCCGACCATGACATACATTTACGTCAAGTGTCGCTAAAGGGTTAAGAACCTACTCTAGTTTAACCTAACATAGTGAAATAATAGTTCCCACTTTTCAGTCACTATGTGTAATATTTTATTGCTAGAAATTCTTTTATTGCAACCACTGACACACTAGAACATATTCTGTGGTGTTTTATTTATATTTGCATAATGTAAAACATTCTTTTGCCAGCTCAAAAATATTAAGACATTGGGGAAGATTTACTAGATTACTTACCTTTTTTATTAAGTGCTTTAGATATTTTTATTATTATTGTTTATTTTAAGGCACCATTAATTCCAGGGTGCTGTACATTTCAGCACCCAACACATTTCAGACCTATATCACCCGGCAGATTAAGACTAACATGTCATGTATATTTCACGGTGTGTGTTGTAAAAAAATTAGTGTGATTATGTTATTTAAGACCAAAAGAAAAACTATAATAATTAGTATAGAGGGAGAGAGGACCCTACCTGTTAGGGCTTACATTCGTTACGGTAGGAGGAATGAGAAAGAAGGTTAGGGGCAGACATGCTTGCATTGTAGTGCAATAGTAGCAGGGTTATTGTAGGTTACAGTCTATCCTGAAGTTGTAAAGGTGGAATAAAGTCTTCTGTGTTGTGGTAATGAGTCCCAGAGTATGGTGGATCCACGGGATAAATCTTAAAGGTGGTTATGTGAGTTGCTGACAATACTAGAGCAGAGGAGGGCATCCTGTAAGGATCAGAAATTGCATTGGGGCAGGTATCTGGGGATTAGTGCAGAGATAAGTGGAAGGGTTAGCTTATGGAGAGACTTGCATGTCATGGTTAGTACACTGGGTAATGGGTGGAGGAATAAAAAGGAGAGAGAGGATGATTAAGTAGCAGAATTAAGGATGGATTACAGTGGAGAAAGAGAAACAGATGTGGCAGTAGTCTAGGGGGGAGATGACAAGGGAATGAACTAGCTGTGCAGCTGCGTGTACAGGGAGAAGGCAGGATGGATTGTTACCCTCCTGCCTTCTCCCCTGTATGTACAGCATTGCAGGGGGCACACGGCTTTCACAACGCCCCCTGTGACGCTAGATTTTCTCGGTCGGCAGCCTCAGCCGGCCCAGGAGATCCCGGGACCTACGTGACAGCATAAGTGGTGTGATGACATCACGCTGCTTACACTGCTCACCAGCTCCCAGATCTGGACGCGGGGACCATGGAGGAGAGGTAAGTATGTTTTTTTATTTTGCTATCATTAGCTGCATGGGGCATATTACTGGCTATAGGGGGGATATTACCTGGCTACAGGGGGCTACTACCTGGCTATAGGGGGGCTACTACCTGGTTACAGGGGGCTACTACATGGCAACAGGGAGGCTACTACATGGCTGCAGGGGCTACTATCTGGCTAAAGGGAGCTACTACATGGCTACAGGGGGCTACTACCTGGTTACAGAGGGCTATTACATGGCTACAGGGGGGGCTAATACCTGGCTACAGGGGTCTATAACCTGGCTACAGGGGCTACTATCTGGCTATGGGGGGCTACTATCTGGCTATGGGGGGCTACTATCTGGCTACGGGGGGCTACTATCTGGCTACAGGGGGCTACTACATGGCTACAGGGGGCTATTACCTCGCTACATGGGGGATACTACCTGGCTTCAGTGGGGGACTCGACCTGGCTAGCGGGGCTACTACCTGGTCACAGGGGGGCTTCTACCTGACTACCGGGGCTACTACCTGGCTACATGGGGATACTACCTGTCTATGGGAGGCAATTATCTGTCTACGGAGGGCTACTACCTGGCTACAGAGGCTACTATCTGGCTACAGGGGCTAATACCTGGCTACGGGGTAGAAATTTCTTCACCCTGCCCTGAGTGCAATTTAGCCTAGAAACAGCCCTGGGTGGGAGCAGAGTTCAAGATATACAGTTTGTTCAGTGAGTTTTGGAGCAAATGGGATTAGTGAGATGTGGAGGAGTGAAGCAATGGGTTCTTGAGCATGGGTTGCATGTTTGAAATAAGGAAGGGTGCCAGAGGTTGACGATAGGTTTAAAAGATGGGTAAGGGCTAGGAAAATCAAAGTATTAAGGTTTGGGATGTGTGGGATGGTATTGGGTCAAGATAACAGGTAGTGAGATGAGATTTTAAGAGAAGGATGGAAAGCTTGTCATGAGTAACAGTGGAGAAGCATATTATAAGACAAGAGCATTGTGCAGATATATGAATGGGTTGTGGAAAACCCTCTCTGAGAATGTGGATCTTTTTCTGGAACTGTGTGGCAAAATCTTCTGTCGACATAAGGAATGTGGAAAGAGGCCCTTTGAGAGGGAGTGAACAGTTGAAGGTGTTAATTGCTTAGGGTTGTGTAACATTTGGGCGCTATGTCTGACAAGTTGGTGGGAGCAACTTATTGGCAAAGAGTCATGACTTGGCTGCCATAGCAGGGCTAGTTATACAACACCATGTGCCAAAGATCCCTCTAAAATTGGTGTGCAAAATATTGATGTTAATTATGCCAACCAATAGATGGTATAAAGTGCGACAAAATTAGTAATTCTGCCCCATTGAGTCTTGTATTTTTAAGACAACAGGTCAGAATTTGATAAGTTACTGAGTCAAGTTGGACAAAACAGTCTAAATTTATTGCAGTTGCTAATACTATTTAACCACTTCAAGCTGCAGAGATTTTTGTTTACGTGATTCTCACTTTTCTTTTCCGCCTTCAAAGAGTTATAGCTTTTTTATTTTCCATCTACATAGGCTTATGTAGCCATACTTTTTATTGGTGCCTTTACTGTATCATATCATGCACTGGAAAAACAAAAATAAATCTATGTGAGATGGAACATGATAAAAACACAATTGTTCCATTGTTCAGGGGTTTCATTTTTATGTAGCTTGCTGTGTTATATAAATAATATGTTAGTTTTATTCTATGGGTCAGTGTTTCAGAGATGTTAAAGGGGTTTTCTCACTTCAAAGATCATATCTCAGATTCTTGGGACAGTAAAAATAAGCACTTTTGTAATTGGGTAGCATTACCTAAGTCACTTAGTATAGTAGAAATCAGCTTTTCTATGCATCTGTTTTCTATTTCTGCTGCTGCTAGACGGGACACCCCCCCTTTCTGCGATTGGCTAGTTGGGACACGTCCTCAGATGGATTCCACCCTGGACACGCCCCCTGAACTGTGATTGGCTGACTGACATTTCATTCAGCCTGTTGGGATACGTCCCGGACACGCCTCTTGCGCTTTGATTGGCTGCCTGCACTCTCTGTGTTTACTCCCCTCTGAGCTGTTAAAATCAAAAGTGAAACCAGCTATCTGAAAGGACTGCTGGTTGTATATCTCTCAGCTCTAAGGTGAATGATCTGGCTAATCACTGACTGTTTAACTCATAGATCCCTTCATATAACACAGTCTTATATCCTGTGCTCCCTCCATATAGCACAGTCTCCTGCGTGATAACAGAGGTGGAAGAGGGGGGGGGGGCAGTGTGCACTCCTCACATGTGTTTCATCAGTTTAGGCTGTATGTATAACTGGTTATAGCACAGCAAGGAGCTTGTGGAGCCTGTAGATGAAGGCTCTGCAGACACAAGAGAACACTGCAGGGGGCTGCAGATCTGTTCTGTCCAGACAATCTTCCCCTTCTACTGCAAACACAGAATGATAATGTCACAGCTCTTCAGTGAGGAGAGAAAACCATATATTCCTAAAAAAAAAGTGTTTAACATAAAATGGATGAATATGATTTGATGATTCAATCAGATTCTTGGGATAACTAATGTATACATTTGTTTTTGTCCTGTTTATGTTTTTTGTACAGTGATAGTTAGTATAGGGTGTTGGTAGTTTAGGAACGGGGTGGGAACGCCCTTATTGGGGCGATTTTCCCATTATTTGATAGGTAGCCATAGATGTAGGATTTAGTTTTGTATTGGTTTAGATAGATTAGGTTTTTTTGTCTTTACATTTTATTTGTATTTATTAAAAGCTAAGTTTTATCTGCTTTGTGGTCCCTAGGATTTATTCTATTGGCTTGTGGTTTTGATGTTGCAATATTTTTTGGTATATCCGGGGTATATATATTAAACATTTAGGGTCCATGTACTCCCCCTAGTATCCTGCAAGAGGAGTTTTCTGTTGTTGTTTTGGTTAACATAAAATGGGACTTAAACAGTGACTCATTTTTTGATGACACATTCCCTGTAGGAACAAACCTACAGTCCCTATCCTGTTCCTAACCCAAGGACTGCCTGTATAAATGTTTTTTTTAAGGGTACGTATTTAGCCTAAGTGCCTAGGCCAGCATGATATGTAAAAACAGCCCTGCCCCTAAGTAGTTAGTCAAAGACCTTAAATAGACCTGGGTTGTTTGCCCATACAAAGTATGGGTCACGTGAGACCTCTTAAAAGGGTTAACTGATGGGGATAACATGGGCAGAGCAGCAGTGCATGCATGCTCAGTATGGTATGTATGCTCATCATGATGCAGCAATTGCATTTAAGAAACCAACTATTTACTATGTATTTACATTGCTTGTATTATGAATGGAAGAAAATGTTTAATAGTGAAGAGCAGCCATTTGGATTTCAAACTCTTTTTTGCTGCCTTACTATTGTCATCAGCAGAACAGAGTTGCAGTTTACACCTCCTGTATTATGTCAATTAAATGACTACAGACACCAGAGAGTTTGTGCGAATGTGCTGAGGCCGCAAGTCTCCATACATGGAATACATGTGTAGTGTATCTGTAGTGCTGATGACATCAATAGGGCACTCATACTAGTACACAAATATCTTTCACTTGCTATGTAACGTATATCATTATTATTATTATTAGTTATAATGCAACACCCTGATGTAAGGTTTGATGTGCCTTCAATGCATAGTCATAAAATAATTATTGCTCTGATAATTTGCTGCTGGAAATTCCTGCTAAATCATACTAATATGCCAAATTGAAAGAGTTGTATAGTATCAAAATGATGTGTGGTTTGTTTTATTATAATCACAAAAACTTCAACATGTAAAATACCAGTTTAAGATATTGTATATGAACCTGTTGTTACCTGCACACACTTTAAAGGGGTTCTACAAGAAATATTATGTCCTGATTTCCTCTCTTCAGTTTTCAGTGTCTTCAACAGGGGGGTGTATAATTTGTTTAAACTAGATAACATGTGACCAAGGCTTGACAATCACCATATCTTTCCTCACAGTGTGCTCACTCCTGAGTCTCTAGTCAAAAAGGTCTGATTATGTGAAGTCAAGTAACCTAAAATACAAGAGCTGTGAGTAGCTACAATGTAGCTGAGTGGTTACCACTTCTGCCTTTTACCATAGGGGTCTTAGGTATAAATCCTAGCAGGAACCAAACATGTTGATTTTATTTCTCTTTCTCAATGCACAAACCTGATCGAGATTTTGGTGGGGTTGGGGGCCTGTGGTGAAAAAATGCTAATCTACACTGTTTGACTAATTAATAAGGAGTACAGAGGATGAGAGCAGAAACATAGCACCTGGGATTGAACACTCGCTCATCAGTGAGTGTATGTGTGATTACTAGGCAGGGAATAGAGTGACAGTAGCTGTCTGAGAGGATAAGGGATGTCTGAATATGTGCTGCCAGGACTAAGAAGCTCTCATCACTGGTTAAGTCCCCTAGATACGAGCTGTACACTATGGATTACTGAGGTAGCAGTTAAAACAAAAATAGTACAGAATTTTTAATAATGATGAATGGTGAAAATATTTATTATCTAATTTGTAAGCTTCCCACATCAATTTTACTTAGTGGAAAAAAGAACCTTTAATCAGGCTGCACAAATAGTAGCACAAATGTAGCAAAGTCCGTGCTATCTGTTCTGTGATTACAACAAAAGTAATTGGAAACTACTGGAAAAACTCTTTGCTGTGTTCTCATAATTAGAGATGGGCGAATTGATTCTAACGAAGTAGAATTAGTTTAGAATTTCAGGAAAAATTCGGTTCGGAACGAAGTCGAACTTTGGGGTACTTCTCGTGAACGAAGTGTGCTTTTGATTGAAAAATTGGCTGCGGCACAATGGCTTTACATGGGGAAAAGAACTCTGGAGGGAAGAGGCAAAAGCCACATGACATGTGCAGGATGAAGCCAATCAGAGACGGCGGGATTCTGTGACGTCACCGCCACTAAAAACCCGGGCGCGATGCTGGGAGCTCAAAACCGCCTTACGTACTGATTAGGGAAGGGCTGCACGGCTGCTTATGATAATCTTTACTAAAGAACTCATTTTTATACAGCGAATTTTGGGGGGTGTCTCAGCTTGTCTCAGAGACTGCTTTTCTTAACGTTCTATTTCTGATTTTGTGGGGTATTGGTCTGAAGTCCAGTGGCGTCCAGTGAGCTGCATATACATTTTAATGCTTTTTGCTCACAGCACATTGAATATCCCAAGGGTCTAAGCCTGTTCCCGGTATTCATTTAAATAAAAGCGTTTTTAAAAATACAAATACCCCTTAAAATTTTGGGGTTTCTCATTCTTGCGCAATTTTACTCCCGGGGGTTTAAATTTAAACTTGTTCTGCTGCTGTGGGACTAAAAATGACCGTCTTTTTCACCGGCAAAAATACATTTTTCCTGTACATAATTCACAACCGAAAAGGTAATTACAAATTTTTCTTTTTATGTTACCTTTAAAATACACCCATTTTTAACAGAAATCAAACTGGTAAATTTTTGGCTGCTCAATTTTTTTGTGCAATTTACATCCAGGGTTAATTAAAGTGTTGTTCTGCTGCTGTGGGACTAAAAGAAACCTCTTTTTCACCGGCAAAAAATAAATTTTTCCTGTAGCATAATTCATAAACCGAAGGTTAATTTTCAAGTTTTTCTCTTGTTGTGTAGCGAAAATACACGCCATTGTAACACTCTACAAGTGGTAGTTTTTGGCTGGCTTAATTCTTTTGCGCAATTTACATCCATGGGTTAATTAAGCGTTGTTGCTGTTGTGGTGACTAAAAGAAAAACCCTCTTTTTCATCGCCAAAAAAAACATTTTACCTGTAGCATAATTCATAACCGAAGGTTAATTACCCAAATTTTTCTCTTGCTATGTACCCTAAAATACACACCATGTAAACACGCTACAAAGCTGGTAGTTTTTGGTTGCTCAATTCTTTTGCGCAATTACATCCCAAAGGGTTAACTAAGTATTTTTCTGCAGTTGTACTTAGTAAAAGAAACGTTCTTTTCACCGCCAAAGAAGCAATTTTGCCTGTAGCATAATTCATATCCGAAGGTTAATTAAAGGTGTTGTCTCACTACAAAGATTATAGTTGAAAATGTGGGGACCAAAAATCTAAGGATGTACGTCCTTGGTTACTATTGGCAAAGTGCTACGGTTTTAGAGAACGGGCTGGTTTACATGTGCTTAGCAACGGTGATGTGTGTATTGGCAGGCAAGGAGGAGAAGCAGTGAGAGGACATGCAGGGGGGTTGTGTGTATTGTATCCTCTTCACTGCTTCTCCTCCTTGCCTGCAATACACACATCCCTGCCCCTCCTCTTAAACTGCCTTTCCTTTGCATGTGCACGACCTGGGCAGGACAGAATGCTTCCCTGACCAGTAAACAAACACCGTTACTAAGCACATGTAAACCAGCCCGTTCTCTAAAACCCTAGCACTTTGCCAATAGTAACCAAGGACGTACATCCTTAGATTTTTGGTCCCCACATTTTCAACTATAATCTTTGTAGTGAGACAACCCCTTTAAGCCTGTTTGTGCTTTTACATTCAGTAAAATACACAGTGTTTTTAAACGACACATACAAGTAAATTTTTCCTGGCCATTTGTGGAGCGCAATTTATATCCAAGGGTTACCCAAGCTTGTTACTGGATTTATTTGGAGTCAAATACAGGGTGTGTATTTATCATATACAGATATCTTCATCAAACAGTGTCTGTACATTTTAGAACAAACAGTATGTCAGACAGAGAGGTGGCAGGCTCTTCACCTGCGAGTGGCAGAGGCACAAACATTCCTGGAGCAGGCCCAGGTCGCAGCACAGCAAGGGGAAGTCGCAGCAGGGGTCACTCGGTGAGGCCAGAACTGTTGCTGTCATCTAGCGGCCGTGTGTTGTTCAGCAACCCAATGGTTCTTGAGTGGTTGACTAGGTCATCCACTTCCTCCCAGATGACATCTGACAACCCCAGCCAAGAGTCGGTGGGAACGTCACACACAACCCTTAGTTGGCATGGCCCGGGAGCGGGTCAGCGGCCCTCACCTGTCCTCAACCCGCATCTGTCCCATCCGGTTCCCTCAGCCAGAGGTCTACTATGTGGTCTGGGCTCAGCGCCACAATATAGCGAGGATGAACAATTTGAGGAGGGCAGTCAGCAGCTACTTGGCAGCGAAGAAATGGGGCCAATATCCCCTGCTTCTTGCAGTAGGCGGCAAAGTATAGATGTTGAGGTGGCATGGGAGGTCATGTTGTGAGGGGTCTGCCTCTGCATACCAAGACCGGTGATGAGGACAGCAGTGACGATGAAACACAAATAGATGATGATGTAGCCGACCGCACTTGGGAGCCGGTTGAGGCAAGGGCTTCATCATCATCAGGAGAAGAGGGCGTCAGGCAGCAGCGCAGCCAGCAAGTGGGTTGTGTGGCCGTGAGTCAGCAGGATAGCAGGTCCAAGAAAGTAGCGGCACAGGGGCTCAGCGAGGCAGCAGCGGTAGTAGTCACTCAGTGCGGAGCGTTGGCGATAAAATCAGCTACTCAGCGGTGTGGCAGTTCTTTGCTAAGACACCGGAGGAGCTGAATATGGGTATATGTAGAATCTGTAGGCAGAAAGTGAAGCGTGGCCAGGGAGCTAACGTTGGCACCACGGCCCTGCGTCAACACATGTAGCATCACCTTCTGGTGGCCTGGGAGAAACGTGGCTCAGATGTGGTGGTCCATCCTGCCGCCGCAGCAACAGCAGCAGCGCCCAGTGGCATGCACGCCATTGCAGCCAGTCAAGGCTTCACCACCTCTGCAGAAGGGAACTGTTTCTCTTTGACATCATCTCCCGGTCCAGATGCGACTGCTCCTCGCTACTCATGGCGCCAGAAGTCGTTCAGCAGGCGATTGCAAAGAGACAACAATATGCGTCCAAACATCCTAAGGGGGCAGAAGCTGACCGTGCTACTGCCCAAAGTTGTTGGTTTACTACAGTCCTCCCTTTCCAAATGGGGGACTCTGCACCGTTCAGAGAACTAATGGCTTGTCCGAATGAGATGGAGAGTTCCAAAACCGTAATTTCTTTTCCAAAAGGCAGTCCAGCACCTCATAAATAGTAGAACAGAAGGTGGGCCAGTCCTTGAGCTTTTCGGTTTGTTCCAAGGTGCACGGCACAGCGCGGACATCTGGAGCTGTAACTTTCGTCCAAAGGGGCCCGTAACAAAAGTGCCTTAAAAGGGCCCCCTGGGTGAATGTGCTTTTCCTTTCCCAGGCACCCCCAAAAAACTTGTTAAACCCAAAAAAAAAATACAAAAAAAAAAATCTAGGAAAAAATATATTGGGTAAACTTTAAAATTTAAATTTAATAAAAAATATTTTAAAACTAATATTTTCACAAAAAGTTACAAAAATTTTAAAGGGTAAAAACAATTTAAAAAAAAAGCCCATATCAAACCAAAAAATACAAATCACACCATTCCGAATATAAAAAAAGTCACTAAGGTGATAAAAACCCATAATATTTAAAAATTAGTAATTTAAAATGTCTTATATTTAAAAATCAATATTAAATATAAATAGACACATCATGATTGGCGTACAATAATGCCACACCTTTTCACACAATACATTACCCAAATGTTATCAGGAAAGGAGGAAACACTGCCAAATGGAAATGGGAAAAAGCCTCGACCGCTTTCGCCAAGCTTTTCTCAAGAGGGTTTTTTTGAAAAGGGGACGCCGCTTTTTTCCTCCACTTTTTAAACGGGCCCCTGCGCCAATGACCCTCCTCCCCCCACCACCAACCATCATCTCAGCCTCCACAATTTCTGCTTTCCCTCAAACCACATGTTAGGGGACAGCGGGGTCACGCATTCTACCCCCGGCTTCCCTTTGGAAACGAATTTCCCCAGGGTTTACTGGGAGGGGCCCCAGTTACAGGGGGGGTGCGGTGAAGCCCCGGGGTGCTGTTAGCATAAATTAAAATATAATTTCCCTTATGACACAGCAAGGAAAACAGTCCCCGGGCCAAGTCACACCCGGGGAGAAAATGCTCCGCGTCATGCAAAGACATCGATGTGGGGGCTTTCTTTTCCCCCAACTGCAAATCGGGAAACCTTGGGGACGGACAATGGGAAATAACATGGGTCCCGGGGGCGGGAAACAGGGGGGGAGGCCTGTGCCCCTTTCATGGGGGCATGGTTTTAATCTGGGTTTTGAAAAAAGGGTTTCCCGAAGTTTTTTCCCCGAACTTCCCAAAAATTCTGAAAATCGGGCCCCCGGGAAACCCGTCATCACTTTATCCTTCCTACAAAACCGGAACACATGTCACGGCAGAACGGGCCCCCCCCAAAACACCCCTGATATGCGAAAGTTTCCCCCTTGGGGATTCCCCCCTGCCAAAAGGGGGCCGACGTAAGAAGAAGAAAGGCCCCCTTTTAAAAAAATTTTTTTATGATCCAGGGGACAGGGGTAAATCCCCTTGTAACTTTTTGTCAGCCCCTGGCACTCCCGGGTGACACCTCCATTTGATGAGGCCATTCGAGGAGGCCACATTTTTTTGTCAGTCGCCCCCCGGACTACGGGGGGAATAACGTCCCTTTCCCACTGCTTCAAAATTTTCCCGGAACAGATGCTGAAAAATCTGTCGGGCAGGGGACTGGAAAGTTGGGGAAATACATCTCCGGGCCAAAATGAGTCCGGGTGGGGCTAATTGAAGGAGGAAAAGGACCCTTGGAGCAGGGAACATTTTCTGGTGAAATGAGTGGATTTTCTACCCAGGTGACAAAAAGAGGAAGGGAGCACTGGATTAGGTAGAAAGGAGATTAGGAAGATAAAACAAAGACCCCAAGCACTGTGGGAGTATACAGTGGAGATGGAGGGAGGGACCCCCCCCGGGGTCACTTGTGCAAATGGCCCGCAGCAAAGCTGGATTTTTCCTGGGTAATGAAAAGCCAATAGGGCCCCGCAACCGCAGAGGGATGGGCTTCTGGGTCTCCCCCCTATTGGAAAACCCTTTGCTACCCCGTCCCCCAAAAAGGAAACCTTTTTTTTTCCCCGCTATTGAAGGGAAGAACCCAAACTCCCAAAAAATATAGGGAAAAACCTCCGTTTGTTTTTGGGCCCCTGCCCAAAGTGCGGCCTCCCACCCTCCTCGACCGGGGGGGTTTCCCTTTTTGCTCACGAAATACTGCCGCGGCTGCTGGGAAAAAGATGGGGGGGTTTGGAGCAGAAACCAAAACCCATCGCTCAACCTAAGTCTGGGGTCACTCAAAAGACAGCTTCCTTTTACCCGCCTATGAGGGGGGGTAGCCGGGCCCCAGCAGCCAGGGCCCGGAGGGAGTCCCGTGGTTTGGGCCCACTTGGGCACACCCCTGCCACCCCAGTTAAAAAAAAGATCCCTTGGGCTACTGGGCACCAAACGGGGTTTTGTGCCGCAACTTGCCGAGTTTGCTTTGGGGAAAACTGTCCTGGGCCCGGGAAAAAGTGTGGGGAAACAAAGGGAGGTGGGGTTTAGTTTTTCAGCGGGGCCATGTTTTCCCAAGGAGAACCCGCTTGTTCACGGGAAAAAGTGGGGGCGGGCTGACCTTTTTCAAAATAATCACGTGGATCGACCAAATTTTTTACTACCTTCCTCAGCCCTAAATTCCCGAAGGGCCCCCACCTCCCCCCTGTGTGCCCACCATCTCTGCAGTTTTCCCCCTTCCTGCCACCAACCATCTTTTTCCAAGGCCTGGGAAATTTTCCCCCACCTCCACACCTGGGCCCTTGTCCAAATTTTTGACCTCATTGGGAACTCCCTTTTTTGCTGGGGGCCGTGACATCCAAAAACTGTTTTCAAATTTTGGGCCCCTCTCTGACCTCATGCCCGTTTGTTCCCCGGGTGCCCTTTACCCCTTTCCCCCTCTCTGTCCCTTTTCCACTCTGGGCCCTACTCCTGTTTTAAAACACCTTTTCCCGAATGTCATTTTTTGGGCCCCTGCTGACCTCATGGGTGCGCCCCTTGGGGGGTTTACCTCCCCAGCTGTGCATTGGTGGGCCCCTCTTTTTCCTTGACTCCTGGGGTTTTTGGCCCCCCTCCCCGAATGTCATTGGGCCACCCCTATGCCCCCAAAGCTGCTGCTGCCGGTTTTTCCCACTCTCTGTCATTGTGCCTTTTTCTTTGGGCCCACCCCTGTTTTGCCACCTTTCCCGAATTTTATTGTGCCCTGCCTGGGCCTCATGCTGCTGCTCCCCCTTATCTCCACCTCTTTTCATTTGCCCTCTGTGGCCCTACCTCCTGGATTTCCCCCCCACCAGAATGTAAATTTTCCCTTGCCCGACCTCAATGCCGGGTCGCTGCGTTGAAAGCCGTCAACCTCCACACTGTGTCATTTTGCCACTCTCTGAAACCCCATTTTTGCCCGCTGTTGTTGGGTGCCTTGGGCCCCCCACAAATGTTTCATTGTTCCACCTCCCACCTCATCTGCTGCGCCGTGACCTTCCCCCAATGTTTTCATTTTTGGGGGCCCCCTTCTGTGGGTACCCTTTTTTGGGAAACCCTTTCCCAAAAAGGCATTTTGCCCCTGCCCGACCTCATGCTGCTGCTGGGGGCTGCTGCCGTAAACCCCCCAAAACTGGTGCATTGGGGCCACCTGGGCCCCACTCCAGTTTTTGCCACCCTCCCAAATGCATTGGGGCCACTGTCTGACCTTCCCTGCTTTCTGCTGGGCCCCCGGGCCTCCAACTGTGTAATTTGCCACTCTTGCCTACTAAACCCCTTTTTGCCACCCCCTTTGAAAGTCATGTTCCACTGTTTTTACCTCAGGCTGCTGCGCCCGGGGACCTCTAACGTGTCATTGTGCCCCATCCCGTGGGCCCACTCCAAATTTTTGCCACCCTCCAGAAATTTTATTTTCCTACTTTTCTGGGCCTCATTTCTTACGGGTGCCCTGAAAACCCCCACCCCTGTGTCCCCTTGTGCCATCTGTGGCCAAATCCTTTTTTTGCCACCCTTTCCCAAAAGTCATTTGGGCCACTCCCCCTGACCTCATTCTGCTCTTGGGGGTCTGCCGTGACCTTCACCTGTGTCAATTTGCCACTCTTGGCCCTACTCCAGTTATTTTTGGGCCCAAAAGTCAATTTTGGGCCCCTGTCTGACCTCTTGTTCTGTTGGGTGCTGCCGCACCTCCACACCGTTCCCCTAATTTGCCACCTGATTTTCCAGCTTTTTTTTTTCCCCCCTTTCCCATGGGAAAAAAATTTTTTCAGGCTACATTCCCCCTTCAGTTTTTTTTTGGCATTTTTCCCTCTTTAATGCCCAGGGAATTTTAAAATTTAAGTTAATTTTAAAATCGTGGCAATTTATTGCGTGTCATACTAAAACACCAACAAAGGAAAGAAAACCAAACCAACTCCCTCTCCCTATTTTTAAAAAAGGCAAAAAACATTCTACGCACCCTGCAGGCTCTTTGCCGCTTGGGAAAAACTGTTTTTTTAAAAGTGATTCGCCCGAAGCAATTCGGACCGAAACGAATTTAGTCGGGAAAAAACGGCGAAGTGGGCCGAACGAATTTTTTAGAAATTCGCCCCCTCCTACTCATAATTAAGATGGCCGAATTTTTCAAAAATTCGGTTTGGGCCCCTTCCGGGCCCAATTTTCTCCCACAAAATTCGTTTCGGTCCAATTTCTTGTCACGAATCACCCTTAAAAAACAGCTAAATTTCCCGGCTGCCCAGAAACCTGCAGGGGGGGGTAAACGTTGTCCAAAAAAGCTTAAATATGGCAGAGGGGGGCTTTGGGTTTGGGGCCCTTTATACCAAAGTTTTGGTTTTTTTGTATGACACCCATTACGCCGCCGCTCTTTTGAATCCTTTAAATATAAAAAATTCCCCCGGGGACTTAAAAGGGAAAACTGACCAAAAAACCCCAAGCGGGGAAAGTACCTGATAAAGTCATGGGCCCGCGAAAGCCCGGAAAAAAAACAACTGAGGCTCAGGGGGCAACATTGGAAAAGATTTTGGGAGGTGACGGCGGAAAACCACAGGCATAGGTCAGGGGAGTGGGGGACAAAGAACCTTTTGGGACGGCAAAACAGTATTAAAAACCCCAAGTGGCACAATCACCATTTTTGGAAGGGCCCTGGGAGGCACAGCATGAGGTCAGGCAGTGGCACAATGACATTCGGAGGCGGAAAAAACAGTAATTTAAGGGCACAGAGTGCAAAATCCCCCCGTGTGGGGGGTCCCCGCGGCAGCAAATGAGGGCCCGACAGTGGCACAATGGCATTCTGGAGGTTGGGCAAAACAAATATTAGGGCCCCAGAGTGGCACAATGAACAGTGGGAGGGCACGGCGGCAGCAGTATGAGTCAGACCGTGGCACAATGACAATTTTGGAGGCGGAAAAACATTTTTAGGGAAAAAGTGGCACAATCACACAGTGGGGGAGGGCACGGCGGGGGAGCAGTTTTGGGGGTCAGACATTCACAATGGCATTCTGGAGGTGGGGAAAACATTTTTAGGGGCCCCAGAGTGGCACAATCACACGTGTTGGAAGGGCACTGGCCGGGAGCAAATAAAGGGGTTCAACAAGGGACAATGCATTATGGAGGGGGAAAAACAGTTTTTAGGGGACAAATGGCACAATCACAAAAGTGTGGGGGTCCCCGGGGGCAGCAGTATGAGGTCAGACAGGGGGCACAAAGGCAAATTTTGGGGGGTGGCAAAAACATTTTTAGGGGCCCCAGGGGCACAAAACACACATGTTGGGGGTTTACGGCGGCAGCAGTATGAAGGGGGCAAAGGGGGTGGCAAAAATGACATTATGGAGGGCGCAAAACATAAAAAGGGCCACGAGTTGGGCCCAAAGAAAAAAGTTGGGGTCACCGGGGGCAAACAGTAAAAGAGGACAGACAGTGGCACAAAAGACAAATTTTGGGGAACGGAAAAAAAAGTATTAGGGGCCCCAGAAATTTTTCCAATTAAAACCCGTTTTGGGGGTCACGGGAAAGCATTTTTAGGTCAGAAAAGTGTCACAATGACATTATGGAGGGGGGCAAGACAGTATTAAAGGGCCCCAAGTTGGGACAATCACACAGTGTGGGGGTCACGGCGGGAGGGAGTAAAGAGGGCCCCGACAGTGGGACAATGGCCCTTAATTTGGGGGTGGCAAAACAGTAAATTTGGCCCCAGAGGGCACAATCACAAAAAGTGTGGAGGGGCAAAGGGGGCAGCAGTATTAGGTCAGGCAGTGGGAAAAATGACATTTTTTGGGCGGAAAAACAGTATTTTAAGGGCCACAGAGTGGCCAAACACACAGTGTGGAGGGCACGGGGGCAGCATAGAGGCAAGGGAGTGGCCAATGACATTATGGGGGGCGGAAAAACGTATAAAAACCAAGAGTGGCACAATGATACAGTGGGAGGTCACGGGGCAAGCAGTAAAAAAAGGGCAGACAGTGGCACAAAAGGGCAAAAATTTTGGAGGTGGGAAAAAAAAGGAGTAGGGCCCCAGTGGGGAGGCACGGGAGCAGCCAACCCGGCAGCAGCATAGGTCAGACAGTGGCACAATACACAGTGGGGGAGGGGACGACAGGAGTCACAAACAGCAGCATGGGGGTCAGAGATTGGGGACAATTTACATTCTGCGGTGGGGAAAATAGTATTAGGGCCCCAGAGCCGGGCCCAAAGAAATGGGGAGCGGAGGTCCCCGGGGGCAAACAGCAAAGAGGTCAGGGGATGCACAATGCAAGAGTTGGGGGTGATGAACAGGGAAACAAAAAAAGTAAGGGGGTCAAGAGTGGGGACAATACATTCTGGGGGTGGCAAAAAAAGTACCAAAGGGCCCCAGAGTGGGGGACAATTTACAAAAGTGTTTGGGGCCAAAGGCAACAGCAAACAGCAAACACACATGAGCACATAGAATGGGAAAAATGGGAAAAAAGTGTTGGGGGTGGGGGGCAATTAAACCCGTCCCCTGGTTAAAAAACGGTGGTTGTGCAGAGGAGAAACTAAAAAACAAATGTGTGGCAAAAAAGGGGGGTGGCGGCAAAAACAGAATAGGGCTGAGGCAGGAATTTTTAACCCCCAAAAAGACCCCTAAGGCATTGGGGGGTGGAAATCCCCGGGCCCATCCCCGCCGGAAATTTATCTTGACAAAGGGTCAAGTCGTTCAACATTTCCCCTGGAAAAAAGCGGGTTCCCTTGGGGGAAAAGATGGGGCCCCCCCGCCCGGGACTGAAAAAAACCCCCCTCTGATTCCAACTACTGGCCGGCAGGGCAGCTTTTCCACTGAAACTTTGGGAAGTTGGGGGCCCACACCCAGTTTGGCTGCCCTAGTAGTCCCCGGATCTTCTAACTGGGTGGGCAGAGTTGGGTGTCCCCAATTTGGCCAAAACCCTGTTGGTTCAGGGAATGCTCCAAAGTCCTGCTCTGCTGCTGCTCTGGTTTACTGCCCTCCTCACAAGGGGGGGTAAGGAAGCTGCTTTAAAGTGACTCCAGACTTAAAGGTTCCCGCTGATGAGCTGGTACTGCTTCCCTTTTCCCCCCCCCCACCTTCCCCCAGCAAAACCCGGCAGTATTTTCGTTTAGGCTGAGGGGAAAACCCCCCCCCTTTAACCCCCGTCAAGGAGGGACATGCCCCCACAATTTGGCAGCGGCCAACTGATTTCGGGGGAAATTTTCCCCCTAGTTTTGAGTTTGGGGCTTCCCCCTTTAAAAAGCGGGAAAAAAACTCCCATTTTTTGGGCCGGTACAGGTCCAATAAGGGTGGGGCCCAAAGTATCCCCTTTTGCCGATCTGACTATTTTTCCCGTCCCCTAGGGCCCGGCAAATAAGCAAAGCTGCGGGGCATTTTGCACAAATTTTACTCCGGGGGGGCTTTCCCCCCTCCATTTCCACTGTATACTGCCCCGGTTCTTGGGATTCCTCTTTTCCCCCGCTTCCCATCTCCATCCACCCCCCCCGCTTCTTCCCTGCTTTCCCCCCCTTTCACCTTGGGGAGAAAAAACCACTCATTTCCCCCAACAAGCTTCTTTTCCCCAAATTTCCCCCCCTCCTCCTCCCCCTTCCTCCCCATTTCCCTCCCCCCACCGGACTTAAATTTGGGCCCGAGATGTAGGCGCCAAAATCCCCAGTTCCCCCCGCCAACAGATTTTTCAGCATCTTTTCCAGGACATTTAACAGTGGAAAGACTTTTTTCATCCCGGGAAATCCTGGCGACTGACAAATTAAAAAGTTTGGGCCTTTAGCTTTTTTAATGGCCCCAACAAACGGCAGTTGTCACGCATGGGGCGCCCCCTGGGGTGACATCCCAAAATTACACGGGGGGGTACTTCTGTCCCCCTGGATCATCAAAAAAACTTTTAAAAGGCCCTTTTTTTTGTTCATAAAAGGTTTGGTCCCCAAAATGTGCAGGCCCGGAATTCCAGCGGGTGGGAAAACATCGGGATATCAAGCGTGGTTTGGGGGGGGGCCTTCTGCGCTCAACTCGAAAAAGGGGGTTCCCTTTGGGTTTTTACGAAAAGGAAAAAAGTGCATTTCACAGTTTCCTGGCCATTTTTTAGAATGTTTTAAGATCGGGTTTTGGAAAAAACTTCATAACCTTTTTACAACAAATTGAAAAACGTGCGCCATGCAGGGGGGCATGGGGCCCTTTCCCCCCTTTTTTGGGGGAGGGGCAACACCATGTTCCTTTCCCCTTGTCCGTCCCCCATGGTTCCATTTTTCAGTTGGGCGCAAAAAACCACCATTTGATTTCTTGCTTTCAATTTACCGAAACAGTTTTCCCCCCTGTGTGACTTTTCCCTTCGCCGAGGCAAACTAGTTGTAAACTGCGTTAAAACCGCTGTGCCCCCACACAAGTGGGGAATTTTGGGGGCATTTTCTTGTTTGGGGGCTGGATGGGGTTGGTGGTGGAGGGAGGAGGAGGCGGACATTGGCGCAGGACAGCAAATTTGACAAAGTGGAGGAGAAACGGCGTCTCCTTCCCAAGTTGTTTGGGGTGGGCCCGGGGAGGAACACATTCACCCCGTGGCCCCAAAGGACATGTACGGGCCCCGACCCTTTTTACAAAACTCCAGAACTTTCCCCGCTGCCGGGGTACCTTGGGGAACCCAAAACCCATAAGCTCAAAGGACTGACCCACTTTTTTGTTTCAAAATATTTTAAGAAGGCGGAAATTGTCCCTTTTTGGAAAAGAAATTACGGCTTTGGGAAATCCCCCTCTCGGGTCGGCACCAAACCATTTAAAATTTTCTGAATGGTGGGAGAGTCCACCATTTGGAAAGGGAGGGGCCAAACCAAAAACTTGGACAGGGGCAAAGGGTCAGCTGGGGCACCTTAAAGGGTGGTTGGGACCATATGTTGCCCCCTTTTCAATCGCCTCCTGACGAAATTTTTGGGGGCCATGAGGGACGAGGGGCAGGAAACATCTGGGCCCGGAAAGGGTTCAAAGAGAAACAGCTTTCCCTTCTGGAAAAGGTGGTTTTTGGCCCCTTGGGCGGCTGAAATTTCAAAGCGTGCCACTTGGGCCCCTTCTGCGCTTCACGGCGGATGGACCACCACATCTGAGGCCCAGTTTTTTCCCCAGGCCACCCCCTGGGAACCTGCATGGTTGAACCCCAGGGCCCCCTTGGGGCCAAACGTTAGGGGTCCCTGGCCACGCTTTTAAATTTCTGCCCACAAAAATTTTTCATATACCCATTTTTCGGACCCCCTGCTTTGCAAAGAACCGGCCACAACCCCGAGTTTGCTTTTAATTTTTTCCGCCAACCTCCGCAAATGAGTGACTAAATGCCGCCGCTGCCCCTTTCGGGTGAAACCCCCGTGCCGCTACGTCCTTTGGACCCGCGAAGCGGGGTTTTCTACCCCGTGCCGCTTTTCTCCCGACCTCAAAAACATTTCCCGCTAACCCTTTTGCACTCCCCGGGCCCCAAAAACCCCACCTTGTTGGGTGGGGCCCCCTGCCTGACGCGCAAACTACGCCCCCTTTTTTTCACCCCGACGATGAAAGAAACCCTTTCTTTTAAACCCCTCCCCAAAGTGGGTTTGGGCCAAAATCTATCATATTTGTGTTTTTCAAACGTCACCCACTGTCCTCATCAAAAAAGGGCTTGGGTAAGCCGAGGGTTTACCTCTACCCCAAACCCCCCCTACCCCCATGGCCCTACTCTCCACACTATTTCTTTTCCGCCCCACTGGGAAGAACTGGGGGGTAAAGGGGGGCCCTTTTTTTCGCCCGCCCCCGTAAACTGGGTGACTGCCCTCCTCAAATTGTTTTTTTTTAAAAAAACCCGCTTAAAATAGTGGCGCTGAGCCCAAACCACATAGTAGATCCCTGCTGAGGGAAAAAAGGGTGGGACAAAAGGCGGGGTGAGGGCAGGTTGGGCCCGCTGAAAAACCCCTTTCCCGGGGGGCCTTGCCAACCCAAAAGGGTTTTGTCTGAGGTTCCCCACCGACTCTTTTGGGGGGGTTTCAGATGTCCTCTGGGAAGGAAAAGGGGAAACCCAGTCCCAACCCAAAAAAAAAACCCTTGGGTTGCTGAACAAACACCCCGGCCCTGCTAAAGGACAGCGGCATTTGGGGGCCTTTTTCCGATTTACCCCCCTTTTTGCACGTCCCCCTTGCTGGGGGCTGCGACCTTTTTCCCTTTCAAAATTTTGTTCCCCTGGCCCCTCGCCCTTCAGACCTGCCACCTCCCCCTGGGGCTGACATACTGTTTGTTCAAAAAAATACAGACACTGTTTTGATGAAGCTATCGTTAAAAGGGATAAAAATACACCCCGTTTTTGACTTCCAAATGAACCCCAGTAACAACTTTGGGGAACCCTTGGGTATAAATTGCGCTCCACAAAAAGGGCCAGGAAAAATTTTCTGTATTTTTTCCCTTTTACCCAAACACTGGGTTTTTTTTTACTAAATGTAAAAGCCCCAAACAGGGTTAATTAACCTTTGCTTGTGAATTATGCTACAAAAAAAATTATATAAAAACGGTGTTAAAAAAACGGTTTAATTTTTTTCCCCACGCAAACAAAACAACCTTAATTAACCCCTTGGGGTAAAATTTCGCCAAAGAAATTTAGGGCCCCACAAAACTATTAGCGTGTTACATTGCTTTTTTTCCTACCCACACAACAAGAGATACAGTTGTTTTAAAATTTTCCTTTGCTTGTTTAATTAAAAGGGAAACCCAAAAAAAATATATATATTTTGGCGTTGAAAAAGAAAGGTTTTTTTTTTGTCAGCACAACCCGCAAAAAAACCTTAAATTTAAACCCCCGGGTGTAAAATTGGGGCCAAAAAAATTTTAGCCGCAAAAAACAGTTTGCGGTTTTTTAATTGGGGGTTTTCTTCACCAACCCCACACAACAAGAAATAAAATTGTAATTTGCCTTTGCTTTTGAAAAAAGGCTACCAAAAAAATAAAATACATTTGCGTTGAAAAAAACAGTTTATTTTTGTCACAAAAAACAAAACAACGGGTTTTAAATTAAACCCCTGGATAAATTGCGCCCAAAAAATTGAGGGCCGGGAAAAAACTATAGCGTGTTACAATTTTCGTGTTTTTCTACGCCAAAACAACAAGAGATACTTTTGTAATTGCCTTTGCTTTGAATTAGGCTAAACCCCAAAAAAATATAATATTTTGGGCGTTTAAAAAACGGTTTATTTTTTTTCAACACAACCAGCAAAACAAAAAGTTTTTAAAATTTAAACCCCCGGATGTAAATTTTTCGCCAAAGAATTGGGGCCGCACAAACTAGTAGCGTGTTTTCAATTGCGTGTTTTTCCTTTCGCCACATGGCAAAAAAGAGATAAAAGTTGTAATTTGCCTTTGCTTGTTTAAAAGGCTACCAAAAAAAATATATATAAATTTGGCGGGTTTAAAAAAACAGTTTATTTTTGTCACACAAAAAACCCCAAAACCCCCCTTAATTAACCCCTGGAAGTAAAATTGGCCCAAAGAATTGAGCCGTCAAAAACTAGTAGGTTTTTTACAATTGCGTGGTTTTCCCAACGCCACAACAACAAGAGATACAGTTGGTTTAAATTTTCCTTTGCTTTGAATTAGGCTACCCCAAAAAAAAATATATATATTTTGGCGTTGGGAAAAAGGGCGGTTTATTTTTTGTCCCGCAAAACCAAACAAAACAAAAGCTTAAAAAACCCCTTGGGGTAAATTGCGCAAAAGGGAAAAACAGCAGCCAAAAATAAGTGGTATTTTTTTATTGTAAAAACGATTTTTTTCTTTAAATGAATACAACAGGAAATGGGTTTGATCCCCTTTGGGTATTTGAATGTAAAAATTTTCACACGCAGTGGGAAAGCAAACTGGGTTTCCAAAATCCAATTTCCCCAAAAAATCAAAAAAAGGCCCCATTCAGGTTTTACAGGGCTCTTTTTAAAAAGCTGAACACCCCACAGAAATCGCTGTAAAAAAAATCAGTTTCTTCAGAAAGCCTATCCCCCCCGGGGAACAGCACCTTCCCCTGGTTTTTTGTCAGTTAAGAAGGGGTGTGAAACTCCCAAACGGGGCCTCTTTTCCTTTTTATAGTGCGGGGACGTCACAGGAATCCCGCCGGGCTCTGATTGGCTTCATCTTTGCACAGTCATTGGGGAAAAGGGTATTTCCCTTTTTCCTCCCCAGAGTGCCTTTTCCCCATTAGGGGCCCCTGTTTTCCGGGAGGGGCCCTTTTAAACAATCAAAAGCAAAAACTTCCCATCAAAACCCGAAAAACCTCCCCAAATTCGAAATTCGGTTTCCCAAAAACCCAAGTTTTTCCCCGAAATTCCCAAAAAAGAATTCCCCCTTCGTTTAAAACAATTCGCCCATCTCTAACTTTAAATGCCCTCACCCCCGGGGCAAGTTTAAATTTGATAAAAGTTTTAAAACCCTTTGATATGCCATACCTTCCATAATTTACAAAAGGGGATTGTTTCTGTAACAAATTTGGAGCATCATCCCCCCAAAGTTTAAAAAAACTTTGCTACAACGTAAAACTTAGATATTTACCCTTTCAAAATGGCCCCAAACAACAATGGAACAAAATAAAGTCAATTTATCTTTAATGTATCAAGAGATTATTTTAAATTTTTAAAAATCATAGACATCAAAATATTAAAAATGAATTTTTTGCTTTAAAAAATTCCCAAAAATAGGGAAGGAAACAACAAAATACCCCTTTTAAAAAAAGGTTATTTTTTTTGGTTTCACTCAAATTTTTCTTAAAAAAAACATCAAACTTTAGATAAGAATATTTTACAAAAACTGGGAAATTTCCCGCAAACAAAAGATTTTAAATTTTTGTTTATACAAAAAATTTTGGGAATGATAAGTAAACTAGTTGAAGAAAAAATATCAAAAGAAAATGGGACCCGTTTAAAGGAGAAAGGGCTTTTATAAAAATAGCCACCTCTGAGCCCCAAATTTTCCTTTTGCATAATTCCCAAATCCCCAAACAAGCATAAAACCCATGAGTTGCAAAAAGGGTGAAAAGTATGTGTAAAGGAAAAAAATTTGCTAGAAATTTCAAATAATCATTTCCCGGTTATAATTTTGCTAAACACATTTACAGCCAACATATTTGATAAGATTTGGGGGGAGCCATTTTGTGCCCGTTTTCATGTTTTTAATTAAAAAAAAAAAAACTAACTAACCCAAATTTAGATACAACGCCGAGGGAGTTTCAGGGAAAAAAAAAAGCTGGGACAAAGATCGTCTTAGAGGGAAAACCCCCTGCCCGCAATCCCAAATAAGAAAAATAAAAAGTATAAAATAAAAAAAACATCGCAGGGTCTGTTTGCCTGTAAAGGGGGCCAACTTTAAACACAAGTATCCCCCAAAAATCAAATTCCAAAAAATGCAACCCCCATTTTCAAATAGTATAAAACCAGTTTTAAAAACACACCCGTAATATTTCAACCACTTCCCCAGGGGGATTCTCACTAAATGCTTTACAAACAGCCGGGAAACCCCCCCCGGGGCAAATTTCCCCCTTTTTTTTTTGGGCCACTTTAACTTTAATTTTGGGGGATTTGTCCCGAAATAAAAATATAAAAAACATAAAAAAACAAATGTTTGGTTTTTACCGCTAATTAAAAAACCCCTGGGCCCGCACGGCGGGGTCCACACATACATGCTAACAGACTAAAGTGACGTCACTAAAGGGTGTAACTAACAAAACCAAAAAAGGCATACAAAACCTTAAAACCCCTTTTTTAAAAATAACGACTCCCATCACAGGGGAAATGCCTGGCTTAAGTTTTTGGGCCTTTTAATCTGTTCCAAAACCCTTTTTTTTTACCCCCAAAATGTTTCTTTAAAAAACAAACAAGAATTTCATTTCCCCCAACCTTTTTAAAATATTCTACCTCTAAAACAAAAAAAAATAAAAAACAAAAATAATTGCGCCAAAAAAAAAAACAACAATATGCACATTAAAAGTCAAAGGATTAAAAAAAATCACGGAATTTTCTTTTCCCCGAATTTTTTAAAAACCCAAGGGAAAAAAGGAAAAAAAGGGGAGAGGGGAAAAAAGAAAAATTCACCAATTCTTTTTTTTTTTTTTTTTTTAAAACGAACAAACCCCTTTAAAAAGGGAAATTTTTTAAAAATTTAATTCCCAAACCATTTGGTATTTTGGGGGAATTTTAAAATTTAAAATCCACCTTGTTTTTTTTGGGTCTTGGGCCATCTTACTTTTAGATCCAAACCCCTTTTGCCATTCCCAAGGGTTTTACCCTTTTCGATGCCCAAAAAAACAGTATTTTCAATAACTTTGGGTGTAAACTTTTAAAAAGTTTTGGGTAATTTTGGGGGTTTCCCCGGAGCCCTCTTATATTTTATACATGCTCCCCCCATGCGGGTGGGTAATGATTTGTTTTTTTCTGCCCAGTGCGACGTTCCTGGCTGGGGTTGCATCCAGTGAAATCTCGGGAATTTGGGTTTCCCTATTACAGGGTGTTTTTACACTGTTTTATTTCTATTTGCAAAGGGGGTTGCAAAAATTTTTGGGAAAAAAAATTATTTGGGGCCCGCTTGTGATAAAATTGGCACCTTTTTCCCCGGGAACCCGGCGCATCGTTCCCTTTTTTATATAATAAAACAAAAAAAAAAAAAAAGGTGCTTTTTGGAAATGCCATACTTTGAAATTTTAGAAGTTAGGGCCAAACTCCTTTTAAAAAATTTTAAAATAATTCTTTTTTTAAAATAGTTTTTTTTTACATTTAAAGAAATTTGTTTTTTACCCGTATAACCAAAAAAAAATCCTCAATAGGGTTTCTAGAAAGATAAATCCCCAACTTTGTACAATGAAATAATAATTGGACCTGTAAAATACCAACCTTTTGCAATATTTTTTTATTTTAAAAAAGATACCACATTTAAACTTTCCCAAAAAGGAGACCAGGGCTACCAGAAATAAGGAAAACGTCGCCAAAAAATTTTAAATTTACTAAAGGTGCTTTAAATCAAAAATTGCAAATTGGGAAAAACCCCCACTATCGGAAAACGTAAATCTTAGGCTGGGTTTTGGGCAGATTTTGGCAAGATTCAGTATTTTTTGAAACAGCCCAAAACCCGGGCCCGGGAAACCCGTGCCCCCCCTAGACCGCAATAGAAAAACCGGCTGTAGTCACACCCGCTTGGAAATTTTTACTGCCAATTTCTAAACCCCCCATCCCTCCACCGGATGGGTAAAAACAAAATGTATTTTGGAGGTTTAAAAGTTGTATTTTAGAAAGTGGAATTGCAAAAAAATGAAATAAAATTATTTTTTTTAGGGGTATAAAAGCGGGAAATTTTAAAAAATTTCCCGAACATGTGAAAAAAATCCCCTTTCCTATTTGGGCAATTCCTTTAGGTAAGACGAAATAATAGCGAATATGAGGATTTTAAAAACAGTCATAGGGGCTTAAGGAAAGGGTTGGGGGGTTCATAGTAAAAAATTGGGAAAAAATTCAACACCCCAAATTTCAAGAAAAAGAAGAAGGATAGAAAACAGCTATTATATGGAAAATGGGTCAAAAATAGAAAGTAGAAAGATTTGTTTTTTCGTTTGAATTAAGTGACTTATCTGATCATATTAAAAATAGAGGGGAAAAACCACTGGCAAATGTTTTGTTTGGCCAAAACTAAAAGAGAAGGGCATCCCAAAACCCCCTTTTAAAATAAGTAAAAATTTGAAGGGGCCCAAATTAGTAAATGTAATTGAAAAAAAATAAAAGAAAAAATTGGTTAAAAAAAACTTCATGCCAAAAAAAAATCCCTACAAATAGATGTGGAAAATTTTACAATTTTTCCCTAGAATGAGAATGATAACGGGAGAAAATATTTTGATAGGACCTATTCAACATAGAGTAAAAGAACTTATTACTTGTAAATCTAGTTTTGTAATTTATATAATGTGGTGTAGTTGTAACCATTATTTTATAGGAAAAACGATTAGACCATTGTATAAAAGAATTAAAGAACATTTGTATTTAATTAAAACAGGAAAAGGGGTACCACGCTTTATAAATCATATGCGAGATATACATAAAGGTGATAGTTCGTCAATAAGATTTGCAGGTATTGAAAGGGTTAACAACTCAGGAATAAATAATGATAGACATACTAAGTTGTTACAAAATGAATTAAGATGGATACTAAAAACGGAAGCGTTAGGTCCTTTAGGTTTGAATTAAAGAAACGATCTCTGTATTTTTGTAAATATTAGATTTAATGTGTTGTTTTTAAACCCATGTGAAAGGGGGGAAGGGGAGTTAAAAATACAGAAGACCGTTACTTACACCCATGATACCTTAAAAGCGTAAAGGTGAAAAGCGAAAAAAATCGTTGGTATTGTGTATCGTTTCGCCCTGATTTTATTTTATTTTTAAATTTATTTTTGAGCCCCTTGGTTCCGGGGCCTGTACTTTTTTTCACGTTTACATAAAAAAAAAAAATGGTAAAACAAGACAAAGGTGACAAATTTAAACACTCAAAGGTACAGAAGGAGTGAGACCCCTGCCCGCAAGGGCTTACCTCAAAAAGGAAGGTGGGAAGGAAGAGGGTGAGGGGGCAGACATGTTTTTGGGCCCGGTGTAGGTGGTGGGGTTATTGTTGGGTTTTAGGGAATCCTGAAGATGGTTTTCAGGTTTGCTTTTGAAGCCCGGTGAGAAAATGGGAAGTCTGAGGTTTGGGGCGGAGTTCCCGAGTTTGGGTGAAGCCCAAAAAAGAAGTCTTGGAGCGGTTGTGGAGGGGAAAGGGAGAGCAGGAAGAAGGGCCTTGGGAGGCGAGGGTTGGTGACGGGGGGAATTTGGAGATTAGAGCGAGAGATGGGGGGGAAGGGGTTTTGGAGGCCTTGAGGTCAAGGTTGCTAACCCTTTAACGGATTCGCTGGGGGAATGGGAAGCCCTGAAGGATTGGGGAGGGGAGGCGGCAGGGGGTTCGAGGAGGAGGTGAATCAGACGGGGGCCCGATTAAGGATGGGTTTGGGGGAGGAGGGTGCTAGCTGGGAGGCCCAGAGAAGGATGTTGAAAAAGTCTAGGCGTGAGTGCCCGAGGGCAGGAGAGCATTTTTTTTCCTTTTGAAGTTAAGGGAAGAACGGGTACGGGAGATATTTTTCAGGTGGAGGCGGAGGTGGAGGTGGGGTTTGGATGTGCGGGTTTGAAGGCAGATTGGAGTCAGGGTTCCCAAGGGGAGCGGACTTGTTAGCTGGTGAAGAGTTTAGCCATTGACGTGATAGAGAATCAGTGGAAAGGGTGGAGGGGGACGGTTGGAAAAAAATGATGAATTCATTTTCTCCAGTTTAGCTTCAAAAGGAGACGTGAGGAAGTGGGGGATTGGACGAAAACAGTCAGGGAAACCGGAGAGAAGAAGGGAATATCTGGGCCGGAGATGTAAGGGTTTGGGATCGTCAGCAACAGATGGTATTGAAAGCCATGCGATGCTATTAGTTTACCCAGCCCAATAGTGTAGATAAAAAAGATAGTGGGCCCAGACAACCCCCCGGGGGACACCCCGAGAGGGGGGAAGAAGGAGGATGGTGCGTGAGGACAGCCCCCTGAAAGTATTTTTTTTTTTAATAAAGCACTTCAAAGGAGAAGACTGGTGAGTGCCGCTCCATTTGCTTCTTTAAATATAAGAAAAAATTCTATCTTTTTTT